>JAVJIF010024022.1:0-42291 GCA_038442645.1 Agave tequilana | reverse complement strand
GATTTTTTAAAATTATTTTCTTATTTATATAAATTCAATAAATATAGTATATATATTTATTTTATTAAATAAATATTAAATCGTGTAACTTACGTTATGCGTTACGTTATAACTTATTTAACATAACAAAGAAAAAACGTTATCATTACGGTATCGTTATTTTAAACATTGATCAAGAGTTATGATCACCAAAGTTCTTCTTTGTACTTTAAGAAGCGGACTTGCGGGTTCGCGGTGTTTCGAGTTCGTGTGTGGACTCGGTGTTTGAGGTGCGGCCTCGCGAGCTTGTGGGCTTGCGGTGTGTACGGGACTAGAGAGTCCAAGGAGTTCAAATGTGAACTCGCCTTGTAGGTTGTTGCGGCACCGAGTGATCCGGTGGGATCGATTCTAGTGGAAATCCTTCAAGTGTGAAGGCAGGGATGTAGAGCAAGTGTGCTCGAACCTCGAAACAAATCTCCCGTGTTTGCGATTGCTCTCTCTCTATCTCTTACTTGTCTTTATATCTTGCATGCTATTCTTGTCTTTATCTTTATATACTTGATATATTGTGTGCTTAATTGTTATATGCTTGGGGTGTGTTTGCTAACACTTGTATTTAACCAAGAGAGCCAACGCGGCACCTCAACTCTTATTTAGAGGAATCTTGAGGAGTTAGTCCAGAGCCCTTCACGGGGAATTCGGCTACACTCTTGTGTTATACGTGGTGTTTAGTTTAAGAAGTTTTAGTTTGCATCATATAAGTTTTAATTCCGCATTAATTGACCATTTGATTAGCTCATCACCTATTCACCCCCCCCCCTCTAGGTGATTTACACTTCTTGCCAACAACTTCAATCTACTCTATATTAACAGCACTCCCTCCAAAGGAAGCAGATGCATTTTCACTAGTACTGGAGTCAAAGACATTACCATCACCCTTCTCATAGTCAAAACTCGAGAAATAGCTTTCCCTGTGCTGCTTGCAGATGTAAACACACTTGCTGCATAATTTGCACCTTCATTTTTTATGCTTTGCATTCATGTCTCTCTTCCAACATTCAATTCCCCAGTCCCTACAAATATCTTGTTTGCAATACCACTGCAAAGGAATCAGGTACATCCTTGTTACCTCCAGATACAGAATCAGCTCTCTTTCTTTTGAAAATCATTCCCACTACTCAATTTCATCTTTCTCATCTCATCAGGAAGTTTAGAAAACAAGCCATCATCTGAACCAAGGGAAGAATTTTGGCTCAAATCAACACTTTTCTTCACTCCACTACCAAAACTAAACAAATCAACTATTGATCTTTCCAATCTAATATTTATTGGCTTTGAATTTGATACAGAACCAGCAGCAGACACAAGCAGAGTACTCTTCATATTACTACCAAAACTCAATTCTGACCCAGTCTTGCTATCTCCAATAAAAACCTTTTCAGCTTGGTCAATTATGAGCTTGCACATTGCGTCCAAGGTCTTAGTCTTCTTCCTTATCTCATGGGACCACAGCACAGGCTCCATGTTCCTCGGCCTTGCATCCTCTGGCTGAGATCTCTCACATAGCCAACGCTCGATCTGATTGCACTTGCTGATGATAGCGTCTCGGACACAGGTCTCCAACGTCTTCACAGCCATTCTTCGATCAATAATGCATGTTAACAGCTCCCTCGTCACTTGGAGTCTAGCCTCTTTGTCATCATTGTAGTCCAGCCTCTTGTGCATTTCGTCGAGCACTTGGTGGCCCTGTAGACTATGACTCAAAAATTTCACCGAAGAGTTGTAGCTACTTACCAGTGGAGATGGCCGGGGAAGTGGTGGCCTCGATTCTGGTGGAGATCGCCACAGTCACCATTCGAGCATCTTCTCAGACCGGAACTCCACTGAGAGCTTGATCCAGTCCAGAATCTGGATTTGAGATCTTCAATAGAACTTTGTCGGTCGCCAAGTCTGTTGAGTTGACGCCTGAGTCTCTGATTCTTGAAGAAATCACGACCATCGTCACTGAGCTTCGCGAATCGGATATGATCTCAGGTAGGGATTCAATTCGAGCTTGAGAGCCTCGATCCGACTCCTAGTTGTGCCAGAATCCTCCTCCAGGGTCGTCGCCGGCCTCCATGAGTTTGTCAGTGAATGGCTCTGATACCATTGATGCAGCCGCTCCCGGAAGCGCCATCGTGAACCGCGATCTCCCCCAATCTCACCATCTTGTCCTGTAATCAAGCAAATAACAAGGAGAACATGTAATTTTGGGAAAGAATTTGGGGAAGTTGGATAGATTTAGGGCTAATTTGGGAGAGCCCTAATCTCTCTTACATAACTGAGTTCAGAGAGATAATCTCATAATCCAAGCTGAAAAATGGAGAAAAAGACATCAGTTCCCTTTTATCTCACTCTAAGTGGATTCGGGTAACTCAACTGGGCCGGGCATGATTCACGACCGTTATTAACCTGTTAACCTTTACCCATTTAATTCAATTACCCAGCCTCCTTCCGCCAACAGACCTTACCCGCTGCCGAGTGTATCCGATTATCCGCTCCACTGTAGCACCACGAGGTTGCCACTAAGCAGCCCCAGAATGGACTGTAGCAGCTGAACAAGACTCTGGACTACATCATACCCCTACCTTAAGGTAATTTGAATTTCTAAATTGGGCTAAGGGTGAAGCATTAGGCATTTGAGGGAAATGTAAGAGTGAGAAAATTATCCTCCTCGTTGTGACCTGCATAACTAGATTTCTATATAGAGACTCTAGCAAGAAACCAAACTGCTTCTCACAAAAGGATGTTTCTTTCTTAGGCATTGTTCAATTATTCTGTCAAAGTTTCATCATGTTGCTCATATGTTAACTAATGATAAGTTCTACAACTTTGTCATTTCCTTTATAAATAGGTAACAAAGTGCTTCTCCTACATTTATTGGGTACTTTATTGGTCATTAATTGTTTAGTTGCATGACTTAGCATACTGACCTCTTATTACCCAAACACTACCACAACTCAATAGGAAATCAGGTCTGCAACTCTCCTGTTCTAATTTGTTCCAAGGAATCTGTAACAATACTCAAGCTTAATTTTTCAACAAAAACATACAGTTCCTAACACGAATTGACTCATTTAATTCTTAAGATTTCATATATGACTCATATTTGATGACTTATTAAAATAACTCATCCAAACCCTTTCTTTAGTCAATTCTTTAACAAAGAGACTGTAAAAAAAAAAAAATCATCATCAATTCTATTCAGGCTCTCCAATGGTCCCTTTTGTTAGTTTTGTCGTTGTGACTAATGTAGATATAACTTTTATATATTGATTACATGATAACCTATATATTCTCCTGGTTAGAAAAAGAAACTATTTGACTAGTTGAAAAATATCAAATATTGCCTCCATCATTATAAAAATATGTTTTTTAGTATGACATTGCAAAATCTAAAGTAAATCTCCCATGTATCACAAACCATATCCATGATCTCCATGAATCCCTTTCATAGTCACATTAATCTCCTTGAGTGAACTCGTCCATATGTTCTCAAAACTCTGTTTTTATTTCTCTCCTATGCATAAGCACTAACAATAAAAAATCATTACTCCTAGTACAAGTTTTATTAGTATTATTCTATCTCCAGGTATGTGACATCTAAAACACTCATTCAAAATATAACCTACAGGACCCACCCTGTTTTTATGTTTCTATTTTCCTGCGTACAAAAGTTTCATATCAATCTCTAACCCATCCATTTTCTAAATTTTTGGGCAATGCTCTTGTAATCATTGTGTGATGACTGATGTGTCTATCAACACCCATCCCTTTTTCAATAAATGCACCTATTCATTCCAAATAGCCAACCAAATCTTACTCGTTTATAATCCTCTAACTGTACATATTTACTATTTGTGGGCTCAATGATGAAGTGTTCCTTACCCACCTTTGCTCACTTTTCGTTCAACCAAAATAGGGTCCAATGCAGCCTCAAAGCAGCATTCTGTAATCGTTCTCTATAAGAATTCAGTTCAAAGAAATCCAACAAAGTTCTGTGCTGGCTATCTGATATCTAATGTGACCAAGCTTTGTGTGTTTGTGTGGTGGTGGTGGTTTGGGTCCCCCCCCCCCCCCCCCCCGCCCTCCGCAGGGGGGTGGGGGTGTTGCACTCAGGTCGTCGGGTGTGTCAGCTTCTGCTAGGAAACCCAAGAAATGGCCATGCTTACGTTGGTAACATTAAGAGCCAGCCAATTCAAAGATTCATACTTGCAGAACAAGCCAAAAAGTTTGTCCAATACGTAGACAGGGACAAGACTCGTCTTAGATCAGTGGGGAAATGGTTCTTTTTCATAAGCAGAGCTTTCACAAGCAGAGCTACAGCCAAATGGTTATAGCATCACATCCTTTTTCATGAGTCACCTTTGTATATCCAGTCCTCTCAGGGTTATATACTGTAGAATGTCAGAACAGGCATTACTCAATCTATTCCCAACTTCTATCGAACAAGCATGTTCCTTCTTTTTACTGGGAAAAGAAATCCAGTCCCCTTTTCCTGATAACCTCATTTAGTATATACTTCTGATGACTCATGCAGCACTACACCAAAAGTACTAAACAACTGTAAGTACATTGATTGTCTTATTGCAGACTGTTTAAATTGGGAACCACTGGGAACCACTTACATAGTTACATGGACGTTTGTACATTCTTCAAGGCCATAATAGTTTTTTTTTTTTGGAGCCTAAGCATTTTCCTTGATTGACTAAAGCTTCTTGTAACTTATAAGCATTGGAAAATAGCAGTCCTCATAATTATGTTACTCCAGTAAATAAAAAGTGTCAACCTCTGTCAGAGTATTGATAGATGATGTATGATACAAGTTCAATTTCATGAAGTGCAAAAGACTGGAATTGCCTTATCCACCAGAAATCATCAGTATAAACAATTAATTCCAATAAATATGCTCTCATCTTCTGCTTGAATTTACACTTAAATGAAAATCATCAAGTAATTCTGGAATGCATGACTGACAAATCTAAATAGACTAGAGTATGGAACATAACAAGATAACAGTGATGAGTATGTCAATGAAAATAAAAACAGAGAAATCCATGTTTTATGATACTCATGAATTATGAGTCAGAAAAAATATATATAAATGATTCTTACAATCCAAGTGTGTCAAACAAGGAAGCAAAAGGTAATCTCACAAGTGGTCCATTTTGTGCATTCCCCTCTACGTCCGCACGGTCAACTGCAGGCAAGCAAGCATTTACTCATTCATATGCAATGCCGTAATTTACACAAACAAGCAATTCAAACAAGATGGGTGTTTCTTACATTCAATATCCCGAGCATTTTCTAGTGCCTTGCAGTAAGGGTTGTCACAAAAATATGAGCGCTCTTTCGAATAGGCATGGGAATCAACATCCTCCAAACCATTATTTGCAGTGGACTCATCCACGTCAACCCACTTTCTATAGTGAATAAGAATAAGCAACACAAGCAGACTGATGTCTGCCAATGGACTTCTTGAACCTTCTCCACTTGAACTAACTAAATAGTTGAATGTGTAGTATGGCAATAAAACAAAGTTTGCTGGGAAAAAAAAGATCACTGGTAAAACAAAAGGAAAAGGAAACAAAATAAGAGCTATGTGACCAGGTGGAAATCATAACCAAAAAGTTATACACATTAGAACTACAAGAAGCTAATCCCATTATCGGCAACCAAAAACTCACTATAAAACAAAATGATCTTTCTCACCATATCTCTCTATACAAACTTTTGATTCTTCATCTTTAAAGGAAGTATCATCATATTGCCACAGGTCGTCAATTGCACGTCGAAAATTACTTTACCTACTCACTTCTAATCTACAAACATGATTGCTCAAGAGACCAACACAATGGACCCCATGCATTGCATCATTTATTGAGTTTGTGTGAGCCCCGCCTGTTTGTCTCTTGAATAGGGAAGACATGTAAGTAGATTGTAAGTGAGTAGGTGAAGTATTTGATGGGGAACAAACACAAATTTGGGAATCTCTCCCTAGGGTTTATCACCCAAGCACACTGGCTACAAAACTTTTCAAAGTTAAATTTTAATTCATCCAAAAAACTGAGAAATTCAATACTAGTCTTGGCCTTAAATAGGCCTATATCAACAAAGAAATCTCATCACTACCAATATGGGACTAAAATAAATTAACAAAAATAAATAACAAAATTACAATAAAGAGCAAATAACTAAGATAACCGATCTAACATAGCTCGAGCACTTAAGCCCTAATCGAACCATAATGAAAGAATGTGGTGACGTTTCCTGCTATAGAATCGCAATCCTAAAGTGATGTCCCCATCATTCCCTCAGGGTTGGAGAAAACTCGACTCTGTCGAATGCGAACCTCCTCGGCTCTCATAATGCTCTAGACGATCAGGATCCAACCGTTGGAATTCCTCTCGATTAACCCAGGTGTTTTCAGAGTCAGATAGTCCTTTCCAACAAACTAAAAACATGTGGTCACCACCATCTTTAATAGAGACAATCTGATCATCAAAAATTCCATCAATTTGTTATGTCATATGGGTAGGTTGTATTTGGAAAGTGAAGATAATAAGGGTCTCTCAGAAATGGGCTCATGGGAAGGCTTATCCAATAAAAGATTATCGGGAGAAAATTTGAGCCTTTATAAGCAATCAGATCTTCAATATTAAAAGAGGGACTAATGCCAAAATCAGGTGAAAGATTTATTACATATGCATTAGGATTAATTTTCTCAAAATTTGAAAGGTCATTCACTATATGCATGCAATTCCTTCATCCGGACGAATTCGAACCATCACGTAGTCTTTTACGTTAAACTCTTGTGTCTTATGCAAATCTGCATAAACTTTATAGTTTGCATTACTTTTCTGAATTTGAGTGTTAATCTCTTTATGTTGGTCATGGATATACAATGCAAACGATGCAGCTGACTAAGACATTATAGTACGACAGGATGCTATAGGAATTAAGTCTATAGGTTGTCTAGGTGGATAACCATGCACTACCTCAAATGGGCTCCATTCCCATAGTTCTATTAACAGAACTATTGTATACAAACTCAGCTGCAAGTAACAGAAGATTCATGTCCTTAGATTCTAACCCATTAAACACCGTAAAAGATTACCCAAACTCTTATTAACTACTTCAGTTGTCTATCGGTTGTAGGCGAAAGGCAATAGAAAACTGAAGTTTAGTTTTCATTTTATGCCACAGGGTTTTTCAAAAGTAACTTGTGAACTTAACATTCATGTCTGAATGGGCAGCCCGTGTAGCCTAACACTTCATCAAAATAGATCGTAGAGATACGAGATGCATCAGAAGTTTTAGAACACGGCAGGAATTGGGCCATCTTTGAGAAACGGTACACAACAACAAATATAGAATTGTGTTTTCATAAAGTTTTTGGAAGATCAAGCACGAAATCCATACTGACATCTTTCCAAGGGCAATTTGGAATCAAAAGGAAAGTATAGAGGCCAGTATTTTGCTTACGGTGCTTGGCTAGTTGACATGTGTGATATTGGCCAACAAGCCTAGCAACATCTCACTTCAAGCTTGGCCAATTGAAATGATGTTCCATAACCTCAATTGTTTTGTTTCATTCAAAATGTCCCGCAAGCCCCCAGCTTCTCTCAAAAAGGTGCGAGGGATACACAACTTGCGAAAAAGAAACAGATACCCATCTTTCAAGATGAAGTTATCAACCTCATGAGTCAAACTATCCCTTAAGACAGTGAATAAATTTTCAAAATCAGGGCATGACTCATAAGTGTCTTTGATTTTCTCAAAACCAAGCACTTCAGTACTCTTGATAGCGAGTAAGGCGCGACGACAGCTAAGTACATCAGCTACCCTATTTTCGACCCCAGCCTTATATTTGAGGGCATAGGTATAATCTTGAAGGAACTCTACACACCTATCATGCCTCAAATTTAGTTTCTTTTGAGAGTTGAGATATTTAAGAGCTTCATGGTCCGAATAGATAATGAATTCTTATGATAATAAGTAATGGGCGCCAATAACGCGGAGCTTGAACTACCGCCTAGAAGTCCTTATCAAAGGTGGAATATTGTTGTCGAGTATCATTTAATTTTTAGCTAAAATAGGCAACAGGGTGCTTTTCTCGACTTAATACACCTCCTATTCCAATGCCCGAGGCGTCATAAGTGATCTCAAAAACTTTCAAAAAATCTGAAAGTCACAACAGGAGCTTCCATCATTCTCTCCTTGATTTTTCGGAACACTTTGGCAGAAGCTTTAGACTATCTGATTCCACTTGTTTCAGATAGTCAGTAATTGGGGTCATGATGGTACTAAAATTTTGAATGAATAAACTATCTGTAAAAAGTGGTTAACCTGTGAAAAATTTTCACTTCCCTAATGTTGCAGAGTTCTGGCCATTCTATAATAGCCCTAATATTATCGAAGTCTACAGAGACTCCCTGTGAAGACACGACTCTCAGGAAAACGACTTGATCTCCAAGAAAAGTACACTTCTTGAGGTTGGCATATAAGCTTTTCTTTCTTAAAACTACATAGACCTGCAAGAAATAATCCAAATGATGCTCCGTCGATTTACGTAGACGAGGATATCATCAAAATATATGACTATAATCTTTCCTATAAAATGTCGTAATACTTATGTCAGCACCCTCATAAAGGTGCTTGGAGCATTAGATAAGTCAAACGGCATGACCATCTACTCATACAGCTCATCTTTTATCTTAAAAGTCGTCTTCCACTCATCCCCCAGGCTGATTCAAATCTGGTGATAATCACTCTTCAAATTAATCTTTGAGAAGATAGTGGCTTCGACATCATGTCAAGCATATCATCCAGCCTGAAAATTGAAAAACGGTATTTCACTATTATTTTGTTAATAGCACGGCTATTCCACATACATTCGACGAGTGCCATCTTTTTGTGGCGTCAATAGTGCGGGGATCGCGCAAGGGTTCAAGCTCGCTCATATAAAACTTCTACTCAACAACTCGTCAACTTGCCTTTGTAATTCAGCATGTTCCATCGGGTTCATCCAATAGTGCGACAAGTTGCGTAGAGTAGCTCCTGATACCAAATTAATAGCATGTTAAATATTCTGCATTGGTGGCAATTGATCCAGGGGATCTTTGAGAAACACATCAGCAAAATTTATGATAATAGGAGTCACCGCAGGATGAATCGTCTCCTGGATTCTTTTGCAACTTCTCGAGAAACCAAAACAATGATTTATGTCCCATTAATCACCTCCTTTTTAGTTTCTTTAGGGCTGATTAAATTGAGATTCTTTTCCTTCCATGTTTCAGCCAACTTCTTCTCGCCTTATTTGAATTTTGGTTGACTTAGAATCAACTTGATCTGTTGCGCTTCATGGTTGAAGGTACAAGTGTTGGACTCCTCCTACAAGGTTACGTCTATATCAAACAACCAAGGCCTACCAAGAATCATGTGACCTGCATCCATGGATATCACATCACACCAAATTTTATCTTTAGATATGGCAAATTGCACAGGTACAAGACTTCGTTCACCTCCATCGATAATGTGTTAACCCAGGCAACTCTGTATGGGCTAGGATGAGGGATCGTTTTTAACCTTATCTCAACTTAGGATTTATCACCCAAGATAAGATTTGGGAATCTCCCTTGGGCATCTCACCCGAAGCACACTAGCTACACAAAATGCTCAAACGGCAATTTCATAATCAATCATTAACTACAGAAAACAATAGCAGTTTTAGCATTATATAGGCCTACATCACAAGGAGATTCCCACCACAATTAATGTGGGACTAAAACTAAAATAAGCAATAAAAATAAACCACTAAAATAGACTAAGAAAAACAACTAGATGCCCCCCACATTCCCCGAGGTGGGGAAAACTCGACCCTATTAAGTGCAAATCTCCTTTGCTCTCAATCAGGCCATTGTGGTGGTCGTGGGATCAGCAAATGTGTATCCAGGCAGAACCAAGGTGGTGGAGGTAAAACTGACTTCTGTGACAGATTTGTTGTAGGCGATGATAGACTGAGAAGGCACACGCAGCAGAACCAGTAGAATCCTCTCCACTGAAAATCAGGTCGATATCGGAATCTCATGGGATATCCAACTTGTCGGCGATGGAAGCAATCCTCCTTAGAATCCTATAGGTACTTGTACACCGAGTGTGAAACTTACCCACAATCTCAGGGTGAAACATACCTGTCACTTCATTAACTGCAAATTTCTGTAAAGTACTACATGGAAATGCAGCAAATTTATAGTCATCTTTGCAAATTGTTATCAGTCTACGGGTTTCATCATATGTAATAGGCAAATGCAACCCAATTGACTCATTAGGTTCAACTCCTAAAGATAGGGGAAAGAAAGATATGGGTGTCCTAGGAAGACGTACTTCAGATACTGATAATAGTATGACATTATTAGGACAAACAAAATTCTAAAGAAACTCATAAGAAAAATTCAAACACCCACTAAAAGAGGAAACACCAAGAGAAACACCAGAACTAACCTGATATAATATTGCAAGAAACTCTAATGACTCACTATAAGAGGAGACGTTAGAAGTAGTTACAATAGATTCAATTTTTTCTTGGATGTTGTGATTATCTTCTTGAACATAAATCTCGTCAGCTATGGGTATATTAGACTATCCCCTAAAGAAACATGAACCTCATCAAGACTTGAAAGTGAAAGACAGGAGTCAATTGATGTATTCTGAATGACACTAGCAATCTTGAAAGGACAAGAGTCAATTGATGTATCCTCAACAATACTAGCAATTTCAGAAGGAATACTAACATCCTCAACAATCCTTGATTCACCAACATCAATACTAGACCAACTCTTATGATGGTTGTATAGCTCATCCACAAGGCGGTTCATATAAAATTCGAGAAAGTATCTCTCCTTAAGCTTGACTTTCATCTCTTCCCACGACTACATAAGTTTCCTACAGAGTCCCTTGCGTGCAATTGTTATGGACTCCCAATAAAATTTGGTTGGCCCACTAATCTTAACTCAACAAATCGAACCTTACTTAAATCAGACATTTCATAATATTCAAAGTAGCACTCAATGTCGGCTAGCCAATTACTAAAAGCATGAGTTTCAGGGTAACCATAAAATTTTGGCTCTTCGAACCTAAATTTGTTTGTTATTTCCTCTTTCTTATTGGTATGCCAATCATAGGCACGGTTATCCTCATAGTCATCTCTACTGCAAGTCCGATAATTATCTTGACATTTGTAATCTCTGGGGCTGTCATGTGTGTCATCTTATTCTATCATATCTAACTTTGAGTTGAGATTCTGAAGGTCTCTAAGAGTCTAAGTATATCATTTAACGTATATGTTATGTCGTTAGGTTTGTTAGCTTGATTATTCATGTTGGAATTTCGTTACTAGAGAAATGCACCAATTTATGACATAGATGCAAAGTCAAACAAGCATGCAGATGCGGTGATCCTAAATTCAAACAAACTACATGCATGCTCTAAATGAAGAAAAATTAAAAATATCCTAACTGTTCAGTTTCTAAATCAATAAGTGCAATCCTACCAATGATGAGAATAACATACAATGACGTAGATCGCTAGATAGAAGCAATTCAGAATATCGCTAAAAAATTACTGCAATCCAATAATATTTCAAAAATTCAACAATTGAAAATTCAATTCAAGACAGATTTTACCTGAAGAAGTGAGTCATTCACGCCCAAACGTAAGATTCCTCTACGTTTCGTCAAATTAATGCTCACAATCGAGGGCTGAAAATCATACGCAAGGTCCTAGAACAACAGTAATAGAAGATGGAAGAGAACTGCCTCAAAAAAAGTGCAGCCAAATCGTGTCTGAAACGGGCTCGGAACGGGTCTAGACTGCTGCAGCTCGGCTCAGCTCCAGTCGTCAGGTGGGCTCTCGTGATCAGCTTGGCTCTGGAGATCAGCTCCAGATGGCGGCTCAGTGAGTCGGGCCTAAGTCGAGTCGGGATCTGGAGAGCGGGTTATTCAACTTAAACCCACTTGGGTTGATGGGTTTGGGTTGACTTGAAACCCAAACCCAAATCAGTCTCCTTTCGCCCGACAACTAGGGCTTGATCCCTGATGGTGGCAGCTGCAGTTTGTCGACGGCGGGTCGGGCGGCGGTGGTGATGAAGAGGCAGCGACGACGATGAGGGGATCTGAGCGGCAATTGTGGTGGCAGTAAGGACTGTTGGCGGCAAGAAGTTCCCTTGTGATGTCGCGGGGGCTCGGCAGGGGTCGTGACGCTCCGACAATGGTTCTGGTGAGGTGGCAGGGCTCTGGCAAGACAATGGAGGTTGGCGGCGGTCTCTAAAGAATCTAGCGAGGTCGGTAACAGGTGTGGCGCGGCGGACCAGTGATGAGTTAAGAGGCAGCGGTGGAGGAGATGTGGCGAGGTTCACTGGATCTGGTAGAGGAGAAGAGAGATGTCAAGGCAGTTTTATGAGTCCTCGAGCTAAAAAAAAAAGAGAAAGGGGTCGAGGTCGGCAGCAGATCGTGTGGGTGAGGTCAGCGACAAAACTAGATGGAATTGCAGCGGCGAGGATTTCATGATGACGCATTGGGGGAAAATGAGGGAACAATAGAGATTTTGAATTTTTCAGATCTTTTCTTTTCTTTCTTTTTTTCTCTTTTTCAGATTTTTCTTTTATTTCTCTTTTTTCTCTTTTTCCAAAATAACTAAAAATTACAGGAAGGAGAAAACAGATCTAGGATTTTGAAAAGTTTGAATTTTTGAAGACGGTGGATCTAGGTTAAGATTTTTTTTGGAGCGAAAAAGGTTTTGAGCTCTGATACGAAGATGATAGGGGACGAACGATAGAAAATCTCAACCTAGAGTTTATCACCCAAAATAGCGTTTGAGAGCCTCTCCCTTGGGCATCTCACCCAATGCACATTGGCTACACAAAATGCTCAAACAACAATTTTCATAATCAATCATTAATTGCAGAAAACAATAGTAGTCTTGGCCTCATATAAGCCTACATCACAAGGAGTTTCCCACTACAATCAATGTGGCACTAAAACAACTAAAATAAGCAATAAAAATTAACTACTAAAATAAACTAAAAAAACAACTAGATGTTCCCATCAATATTGCTCTTTCATATTTGACAAATAGATAGTCATCATTAACATGCAACCAAGCGAGAAAGACCAACAATCCCTATCTTGTCACCACCAACAAAAAGTTACAAATCTTGATAGTCCTACATGTCTTTGGAAGAGCAACCATCCCCATCTTGTCACCACCAACAAAAAGTTCTAAATCTTAATAGTCCTATAAATATCTTTGGAACTTCTGAGACTATTCCATATAAAGAATATGATAAGTAGGAAAGTATCAAAAGGACTAAAAGGCATAAGCTTTTCCTCCTCATGAAAGAGGCATTTTCTTCTAGGGCGTGTTTGGTTATAGGGAAGTGGGGAAGTGGGAAAACTCATTTCTCACTTCCCTTATTTGTTTTAAATCGGAAATGAGAAATGAGCAAACCCCTTTTCCTTTTCCCTTTTCCTTTTTACCTCCCTTTTACATTACCATTTTTCACTTCCATAGTGCTACAGTTAATTTTTTGGTCATGTAAATTTCACTTGTAATAAGTTGTAGCTCAGAACAATTAATTTTGATGTCATATCAATTCCACATGCAGTCCAATTACAATCCTAAAATGTCGCTTCAGAATTAATTTTTAATTTAATATTATTTTGTGATCAATTTTTCCACTTCCACTTCCATATTACTAACCAAACACTAAAAAACACAATATATTTTTTTACTTACACTTTCACAATACAACCAAACACCGAAAATGGGAATTGCACACATCCCAATTTCCCACTACACCTCCACATTTCCCATACTTATTTCCCACTTAAACCTTTTCTCCCATTTCCATCAAACCAAACAGGCCAATAGAGGACAACCTAAACATGTAATTTCTATCACTATAACTGAAAACAGGAATGCTCTAACAAGAGGACTGAAACTTAAAGTTTTGAATCTCTTATAAGTTTTGAATTTCTTGACAACTTTGTAATCCTGGCATGACCATCATTTTGTTCCATTGCATTTTCACCCTTATAACCTTGATTTTTTTAATTTTTATGCAATGCTCCAACAAGAGGACTGAAATTTAAAGTTTTGAGTCTCTTGACAACTTAGTAATCTTGGCATGACCCTCATTTGGTTTCATTGCATTTTTCACCCTTACAACCTTGATTTTTAAATTCTTAGGCAGAACCAATTCGGGGAATGTCTCCACCTATATTGACCCTTCATCGATAGGTAATTCATTTAATAGCTGTTTGTGTCTGTTTCACTGCAACTCAGATTTCAACCGGAAGCACAACAACACTTGCAGTAACAGTCGTTGCAACCAGTTTTTCCATTGCTTGTTTTATTGTAGTTGCAAGTGGGTATTAAAATTTTGCTCCCCTTTTCGATTTAAATTCCATCCGAAAATTCAAAATCAACGCCTTCTATAACCATTTATTTTGCATTGAGATGTGTAGAGCTGTAAAAAAGCTCAAAAGCTCGAACCTCTGTTCAGGTTCGGCTTGATTAAAGCTCTTTCATGTTAATTCAATAAATAAATGAACTAAATGAACCAAGCTTGCAGACAAATCTATGTTCCATAAAATAAAGAACAAACATGAACAAAACCTTCTCAAACTCGGCTCATGTTCAAGCTCAGTTCATGTAGGGCTCATTTGGGCTCTGCTCAAGCTCGTCAATAAGGCTCATTTAGGTTTGGTTCCAGCTCATGTTAGAGCTCCGTTTATTTACCGAGTTGATTGACAACATACTAACATATTAAATGTCTGACATTCTGCTACTGAGAAGTAAATTAAGTATAGTGAAGCTCACTAGGCTGTGTACCTTCTTAATATCTTGAGAAGTTCTGCTTCCGAGATCATAGATAAGTTTAGAAAGGTCAAAGCTCATCCCATGGCCGGGTGGGTAAAACTCTCTCCGTTCATAAGAACTAAATGAGCCAAGCTCGAACAGAACTTTTGGCTCGACTAAATAATTGAATGAACAGGGGCACGGAGTCAAGCACGCTTGGGATCGAAATCAGTTAGATAAGAGCTTAATGTGGAGCTTGATACCTAAAGTATTTTTTTTTCATATTTGTATCTTTAGAATCACATTGTCTTGATTTCCTGACTTAAATTTAACATTTGGTCCTTTATTTTCCACAAGTATTTAAAAAAATAGTAGTTTTCTAAAACATAAAGAAAACATAGGACTCTCGATTGTCAAAATCAAAAATCTTCTGTTCTTTTTATTTCTCATTATAGATGGACTTTAGAGGCTCGAGAGTGGGCTCGGGCTCGTTAAAAGCTCGCTCGAGCTCGTTCATTAAATTAACGAATTGAAAAATTCTAAGCTTTAAATAAATGAACGAGAACATTTAGCCTAAACCGGCTTATCTTACAGCCCGAGAGATGTGATGCATATGATTTGACCCATGGTCCCACTTGCATACAACAAGATTGAAAGTGTGATTTACGACCATTTTGGCTGCAAGATGGGGTCATTTTTGGAAACGTGGTAACACAACTACAACTGCAGAGTTGCAGTTGCAGCTTGCGGGTCCAAAGATCCCCTAAAGCAGATGAATAATACTACCCCAAAATCATTGCTAAAAATACCCATGGTAAACATATTATAAACCAGCAATGGCACCATTGAAAGTGATATAACGTAAAAACTGGCATCGAATGAATAGTACATCTAACTCGACATCGAGGAGCTGAGATAGGAGGTGATTGATAGTAGATATATAACTGAAATAAAAGGACATGCATAAAATGATGAAACCACCATACCAGCAGCAGAACCGACTCTTTGAAGAACACCAGGCTGGTTTCCGTCCGAATAAACAGGATAAGCTGTATCACTAAAAGGAATGTGTGGTCTGGTAATAAAATTCAGCAACAGTCTGCGAACAACAGAAGTTACCACAGTCCCCTCCTGCAGAATAAAAACAATAGGAAATACTGATGAGTAGGTTACAGACATCCTTGGCATAAAATAGAAAAAGAATAAATATGAAAGAAGAAGAAGATTTGATCCTTTTGTCAACACCTGAAGCATTGCAGCATCAATGAATGGATGCACATCCTTTGGCCCTGGGGATGGCCCTGAACGAAGCTGAGTTGAGATGGCCACCAGCATAAAGTTCAGAAGTTCATGATGGAAGAGGGAAGACTGAGGACTTGCAATAAAAATATAATTGAAAATTAGAAGCATAAATGGTGAATCTACTCACAAGATAAGAACATATTTAAAGGGGAGGTCAGAAATGTACTTTGCATCTGATGTACCAATGAAATTAAGTACACCCCGCATAACATAACTTTCAATACTTTCACCTGCGCATGAGACAAGCCATAATTTGAACCCCACAGCAGTAAATCTCATGTTACTCAGAAACTAAATGTGGTGAAATTATCTGACAAAAAACGAAGGATACTGTTTGAATTGTCAATGTAAGATCTAAACTTGAAATCAAGAGATTTCAAACCAAAATAAAAGATGAGCATATGAAGCCAAACCAACATCCAGTCAACAGTACAGAATAAGCTTGCTCAACTGGTGGATAAACATCAACTATGAACAAGGAAATGATAATTACCCGGAGGCAAAACATTCCCCGCTTCAGCTTCATTCAGGCTAAGATATAGTTCTTCAAAAGTATCAAATTCGGAATTTTCAATAATAAACTTATGAAATACAGACGATATGTATGTCGCATTCACAGCCTTCGTATAATTCACAGATGATCCAGAAGAAGTCGCCATGCACTCTTGCAAACACCATGCCATGTGAATCAAAATTTTTGCAAGGTGTCTTGTTTGTTTGTTATTCTGCACTGCACACGCATAGTAAGAGAAATTAGGAAAAAGACATGCAGTAAATGATCAAAACCAAACATGGCAGCAGAAAAAATAAGTATAGAAGTGAAGAGGGCAATTCCCTACATGCCAAACAAACAGCCAAGATGAAATAATACTACATAGAAAAGAGAGAATGCAGTTTGAACACGTAACTCCAACATAAAATGAGGGGTATATTAGACATCTCGTACTTCAACTTAACAGTAAATTCCACAACTGGAGTGTGCCTTTCAACATTAGAACAATGATCAACAAAGAAATGACTGCAACAATAGGATCCATCCCATAAGTTTCAGGCATGATAGTCCATAATGATTATCAGAAAATCCCTCAGATTCAATTTCAGGTGCTTGTTACACTTTTCCTCTTTTCTCTTTTCTTATTTTCGTTCTCTTTTATGGCTAAACAAAAGTTTTAAAACTAATTTTTGGACATGAATCATCAAAATCATTTCTTGATCAGATAATTTGCTCTTCAAATGCATTTTTAAGAAGGTCAAAAAATTTAGGGCCCTTTCTATCAACTAACACTATGGAAACTATTAAAGATATGGATATTCACTTACGAACCATTAATTATATTTCTCAATTATCAACTAGCTTTCCCTTCATATATTCTTTTTTCAATATAAAGGAAAGTACTCAATATAAAATTGTATAGTAAAAGAAAAATGGTACAAGTAAAACAAGCCTACCATTGCTATGGTAAGAAAAGCATATAAGAGTTCATAAGAAGATTAAAAATTTTAGGTGCCCATTTGTGCTCTTTAGAAAACCTTAAAACCTCTATATCTGCTTCTTTATTATTTCTTTTGACAAACTACATAAAATGTTTTATGAATTATAATCAAGAGAAGTAAAATTGTAAAAGGAATAACACAAGGCCCCTTGTTAGCAGGGATCGAAGTCTCAGCCGAGTCGAAGACTACTCGGCCACTCGTCTCTGACTCGGTGGGAGACGATACGAGTCCGAGACCCGAATCGCACTTTTGGACGGAATCGACACGACTAAGGACGAGTCGGGGACGACTCGGCCGAATCGACTGAGTCCCGAGAAGAGTCGGGACGAGTCGGCCGAGTCATCACCGAGGCGGCCATGAGTCGGGCCGACTATTCACCCGTGATCGAAGCCAGTTAAAAACAAAAAAATCAACTCGAGATCGAGGCCTACCTCTTCCTCTCGTCGTCATCGCCGTTCGCCTCAGTCGTCGCCTTCGCTGTGAGCCCCCGCGTCGTCGCCCCCGGTCTCTCTCCCTCCCTCTGATCTCTCCCTCCAATCTATCCCTCTCCTCTGTCTCCTCTCTCCCTCTCTATGTCTCTCTCCTCTCTCCATCTCTCTGTCTTACTCCCACTCTCTGTCTCCATCTCTCTCTCCAAATTCAATCTCTTTCCTCTCTCCCTCTCTTTATCTCATTCCCAGTCTGTCTCCCTCTCTCAATCTCTCTACCTCTCTCTGTCTCTCTCTCTCTCTCTGAGTCTGATCTCCCTCTCTCCCTCTCTCAGCCCCTCTCCCTCTCTCGATCTATCCCCTTCTCTCCCTCAATCCCTCTCTCTCTTATATTGTATTTTCATTTAATTAGTTATTTTTGTAATTTAGTAATTTCAATGTAATTAAATAATTTGAGGTGATAATAATAATTTTGTGCCTCGTCGCAATTCACTATGAAAATGACTATATTAACATGTATTTATGAATGTGTTCTGTGCAATTTACTATATTATGCATGTATTTTGATATGTTTCTACAGATGACGTGTGTATTTATATTTTCGTTTTATGTTTAGTGTGCTAAGTGATATGTTTTGAACATATGATACATGAATATTGATGTCTATATTTTTTTAAGATTAATTGTATTTTTTGAAGAAAAAAATTGAGCTTTGTATGTAGCGTTTTGCGCTTACCGCCCGAGACCGATTCGAGACGCCGCAACCGATCCGTCTCAATGCCCGCCAAGTCGGCAATCAAGACTGTGACTTTGAATCATGCTTGTCAGATGCCCTAGAATGATGTAAATTATATTCCTGGTTGTAGAGGCCTTCCTTAGTTGCCTTCCTAGAAGTTTAGAAGACTACCCTTACATGGAGGTACTAACTCTTGCACAATCACATGGTTAACAATGCAACAACATTTTCAAGCTTGTAGAGTAACTCTTCAAAAAGAAGTCCTTAAATTGTGCATCAATAATTCTACCAATGCCTTCCTAGCACTTAATTCATAAGCAGGTCCAAACTCTTTACATCAAAAACCTCCTTAGTCCTTAATGTAGCATGTAACTGTGAAACATTGGCTTGAAGGCGGCACCTGATCCTCCAACAGATTAATAATGTATGTGCCATGAAAGGTACAACTTGTACTACAATATGAATCATGTCAATTCTTGATCATGTATACTTTTACTGTTCAATAATGTCAATTCTGGATCGTGTATGTTTTTGCTTGTACATGTCAAGTCCCCCTCCAATGTCATGTTGGTACTGAAACTAAATTAGCAATCATGCCTGAATGTATGAGCCGCCTTTTCTTTCGATCAGTAAAATGCATTATTATATGCAATCTACAAGAAAGTGAAGCCCAACTACTGGTCATGATCAATGCATTCAAGCTTCCATCTACAGGCTGTATATGAAAGTAATAAATGTTCATAGCCCTCCCCCCTCCCCAGCCCATCTAGTTGCTTATAATGCATTTCTATTTGTGTAATGGCCTTCTGGTCTTAGCCGCCCTAAAACTTCTGTACAGAGAGAAACTAGCAAGAAGTGTTCATGTGACAAAAAAGAGGATTTTTGTAAATTACGCAGGCACTATCCATGATTCCATACATGTTTCTGAATATCCATATAATAAAATAAACTACCATAGGAACACTTCATGACACATAGAAGGACAAATTTAGAAAGCTCTTGTGGTCTCCACTTGTTCATTTAGGCTGGAACGCGGAATAACAGGGCATAAGCACTTTTTCTCCTCTATACATCCCAAACACCCTAAGATTCACTTGGTATTAATTTATGCCTCCTCTACCAAAAAGCCCTCTTATACAGAAAATCTTGGTCATCCACAATTGAATGGAACTAGGAATTAATTCTTGACCAGCTTTTGTCTCTTTTTATTCCCACAATTCCTCTGATACCCAAGAAACATACCCAACAACTACTAGGCACAAGATGTCATTATACCCATTTAATGTTATGCTTACGGCAAAAAGTGTTAACCCAAAAACGGGTGTAAGCTCATTCATATTTTCAAATGCGGCCAAAATCATAAATATCATTACTCTCCATTTAAAGAATTATGTGCAAATGCATCCATTTCCATTTCTATCTCAACCTAAAACCTACTTGGAGGAATGAGAAAATAGCATTATTCAAGAAAAAGGAAAAAGAAAAAAAGTTTGAGGAGAGCTTAAGTGATTGTTATCCTAGCATCTAATCACATGTGTACTAAATCACAATACAACATGAATGACAGGTGATTTGCCATGAATCAATCATTAATCTGACTGCAAAAATAGATGCCTGGTGATATGAATTCCAGTAGCGTTATTAATTATGAACTATTATAATACAATGCAAGTCAAAAGGGTATCACTAATAGGAGTGAGTGACTGAGTGAAAGAATCCTTTATTAAGTAGCTAATGGTACTAGAACTCACACTCCTCTTATTAGATCTTACAATATAGCTCGAGATTTGAAACTTGCCAATTGTAAATGATTGAAGAAACACCGACTCCTGGCATCATACATAAAATATTCCAAACCATTTTAGGGTATAATAATTTACGCAAACCCTTCAAAGTTCTAGCATGCATGTACGAACTACGAACTACAAAATCAACATTGCACAATGAGAGAGATCACAATCAAACATCAATTCAATCAAAATCATCAACGTCTTGATTTCTTCTCAAGAATACGATTCTCGGAGAGAACTCACTAAAGATCTGGCAGGCCTCGGCGACGCGATGCTGCGGCCATTGGTGCAAGAGGGGGAGCTCGAGAAGCTTCGGCCAGAACTCCGACGAGATCGGGTACGATTTATCGCCGACGAACGCCCCGAGCTCCGCCGCGTCCCACGGCCGCTCGGTCTGGCGAGGCGTCGAAGGCACTGCTCCCATTGCTGTTCTGTGAAGCGAGAGAGAAGACCTAGGGCACTGCGCTCATAGCTTCTTCGGATCGGAGATTTAGATTGTTTGACTCGTCCAGTAAACCCTAGATCTGTGCATTGATCGCGGACATCAAGGTTTTATTCCGAGAGATGACTTTTAAGAGAAGGGAAAATACAAGTTTGTGAATTCCTTCTGTTTTTTTCTCCTCGCTCTCATTCAGGTAAGCGCGTCTCTGAAATGTCAGTCGCTAAAGTCAGTAGCGGCTATTAGCATCTATCAAATTCATAAAGGCACCCAGCTCATTAATAGACTCATCAAATTGATGAGCCCTCTAATATTCTAAAATTTTCAAAGACACTACTTCTCCCGCCTTCTTCTTCGTCCTCGTCATCGTCCCCCAGCAGTCTGCCACCCACATCGTCGTTCCTTTGCCCCCTCACCGTCCCCCTAACCCCTGTCTCCCTCTACGTCCTCAAGCCCCGCTGCCCTCTCCGTCTCCCCCCCCATCTCCCTCCTCCTCCCCGTCAGATCTGGCGGCGAGGAGAAGGGGAGATGGGGAGACGGGAGGAAAAAGGGAGAATCGTCAGGCCGTCACAGTTCACCGCCTGTCATCGCCACTCGTCATGAAAGGAGGAGAAGGAATGAGAGAGTGTTTTAAACTTTTACTCGGTGGCTAAACTTGTCCAAAAAATTAATGACATTTTCACACTTATTGATTGGAGGGGGTCTTTATCAAATTGGTAGGTGTTAATATATGCTCCTCTAAAGTCCACATTGTACAAAGACATATTTAACCAAAGAACAGGGGTGGTTTTGTCTTTTTCTCAGTTTGATGGTATGACTTGGATTTATTAGCGTTCACCGCTGAAGGATTTAGTCGGTGGGTGCTAGGTCACGTTGCAACCGTTGATCACAGTCGTTGGATCTTTACTCTTATATTTTATTTTAATTAATGATGATAAGGATGTTAACAAATGACATGAAATTATTTTTTAGAAACAAAAAAAAAAATTTCTTTTTACTTTTATTTTCCAGTGATGGAGACGATTGATTAAAATCGATTTTGGATTAACTTATTTAACAAGTAAAAGTTTGAACCTAATTTTGTTTCTTGAAGGTACCCAAATACACACACACATAGAGAGAGAGAGAGAGAGACTTGTGTCATTACAGAAGGATTCAAGGCCGAATCTTTTCCACTCAAATTCAACCCTACGACATTATAATACAAAATCCACTCCGTTGAAGTTGATTTAAATTATTTGAAGTAGTTATAAACCAAAAATTAAGCATTTTAAATACTTTTTCTGCCCATCCATCAAGTAAGAAAATGGGAGAAAACAGATGGCCTAAATAGTGAGTTGGTTAGTTTAGTGATGTAGAATATTTGAAATCTAACAGAAATTGGTGTGTGAGGTTTTTTAAGTTTTTAGATTATGATGAAATGGTTGGATCGAGAATTTGTATGTTTGAAATGTAGATCTAAGCAATAGGCTACTTTCAGCCGTCTATTTTGCGCCACTTGATGAATGGATAAAAAATATTAAAAATACATGATATTTTATTTATACACACTTTAAATAATGTAGATCAACTTCAATGGATTGGATCTTATTTTTAGATATCGTAGGTGTATATTTGAGTGGTAAGTATTCGGGTCTGAATACTTCCCAAGGATCTTAGTCTCTCTCTATATACATATACATATAGAGAGAGAGAGACTTGTGTCATTCTGAAAGGATTCGAGCCTGGATCCTTCCCGCTCAAATATAACCATACGACACTCGAGTACAAGATCCATTCTGTTGAAGTTAATCTATATTATTTCAAGTATCTATAAACTAAAAATCAAGTATTTTAAATTCATTTTGCCCATGCATCAAGCGGAGGGAAACGGAAGACCTAAATAATGAATTGGTTAGTTTAACAGGTAGAACGTTTGAATCCTAAAAAAAAATTGATTTGTAGGAATTTTTAAATATTTAGATCATGATCAAATGGCCGGATCAAGAATCTATATGTCTAAAGATATAAATCTAACTAACACGCTACTTTCACTCGTCCATTTGTGTCGTTTGATGGATGGGCAAAAAGTATTCAAAACACTTGATTTTTTATTTTTAGTTACTTTAAATAATATAAATCAACTTTAACAGAGTGGATCTTATATTTGAATGTCGAATGCTGGTGTTTGAGTGGGAAGGGTTCGGGCTCGAATCCTTTCAGAATGACGCAACTAACTCTCTCTCTCTCTATATATATATATATATATATAAATATATATATATATATATATATATATATATATATATATATATATATATATATAATATATATATATAATAGAGAGAGGGATAGAGTTGGGTACATGCGGAAAGATTCGAGCCCAAATCTTTCCCGCTCAAACTCAATCCCCTGACATTAAAATACAAGATCCACTCCGCTGAAGTTGATCTATATTGTTTAAAGTAACTAAAAATCACAAATCAAGTGTTTTTGAATACTTTTTGCCCATCCATCAAGTAGGCAAAAAATGAACAGCCAAAATAGTGAGTCGATTAGTTTAATGATATATAATATTTGAAACTTAACAAAAGTTGGTGTGCGGGGTTTTTTAAATGTTTAGATCATGATCAAATGGTCACATCTATAATTTAAATGTCTAAAGTCATAGATCTAAGTAAAATACTATTTTCGGTCATCCATTTTGCACCTACTTGATGGATAAGTAAAAAGTATCTAATACACTTGATTTTTATTTTAGTTACTTTAAACAATGTAGAACAACTTCAACAGAGTGGATTTTGTGTTTGAATGTCATGGATTGAGTTTGAATCGGAAAAATTCGGGTTTGAATCATTCTGCATGTACCCAAGTCTACCCACACACACACATGTACGTATGTATATATGTATGTGTGTATGTGTGTGTGTATAATATATGTGTGTGTGTGTGTGTGTCTATATGTGTGTATATATATGTGTGTGTAATATATGTATGTATGTATATGGGTAAAATGATCCTAGTAGGTCTTCTTAGATAACAATCCGAGGAGGCTTAAAATTCTAACATTTCGATTTTTTTTTTTTACAATCCGACCGTACATTATCTTCTTCATGTTCTAATATATTCACATATAAAAATCAAATGATTTGAATTCCGTTTACTTATTGATCTAACCATTCCATTTTGTTCTACTTTTAAAAAACCGTTAATATTTAAACCCAAAGAAAATAGAGTAAACGATTCCAAAATTACTTGATTTTTTATATGTGTACATCTTAAAATATGAAGTTGATAATGTGCGGTTGGATCGTGAAATTTTTTTGAGATACTGGAGTTTTAAGTCTTCTCCTTAGATTGTAATCTAAGGAGACCTACTAGGAACACTTTACCCTATATATATATATATATATATGTATATGTGTGTGTGTGTGTGTGTGTGTGTGTACACACACACACACACACACACACATACATATATATATACACACACACACACACACACACACACACACACACATATACATATACATATACATATATATATATATATTAATATATATATATAATATATTATATATATATATATATATATATATATATATATATATACATATACAACACACACACACTATACACACACACACACACACATATACATATATATACACACACATATACATATATACATACATATACATATATATACATAATATATATATATATATATATATATTATATATATATATATATATATATATATATATATATATATATATATATAGAGAGAGAGAGAGAGAGAGAGAGACTTGTGTCCTTCTAAAAAGATTTGAGCCTGAAATCTTCTAACTCAAATACTACCCTCTGAAATTCGAATACAAGATCCACTCCGTTGAAGTTGATCTATATTATTTCAAGTATCTGTAAACAAAAAATCAAGTGCTTTAAATACTTTTTGCCCATCCATCAAACGGCGTAAAATGGACAACCGAAAGTAATGAGCTGGTCAGATCTATGTCTTTACCTATAAATTCTCTATCCGGTTATTTAATTATGATATAATCATTTAAAAACCTCTACAAACTAATTTTTGTTAGATTTCAAATGTTCTTTACAATTAAACTAACCAACTCACTATTTAGGCCGTCTATTTTTTCCCTATTTGATGTATGAGCAAAAAGTATTCAAAATACTTGATTTTTGATTTAAAGATACTTGAAATAATATAGATTAACTTCAACGGAATTGTTCTTGTATTCGAATGTTGAATGTTGGTATTTGAGTGGGAAGGATTCAGCCTCGAATCCTTTTGGAATGACACAAGTCTCTCTCTCTCCTCTCTCTCTCTCTCTCTACACACATATAGAGAGAGTTGGACTACAAAATAAATGTTTTTTTTTGGCCCAACTCTAAACATTTCAAATTCCTGCTCCGGCATCCAAATGTAATACCCACTCCGTTGAAGTTAATCTACATTATTTGAAGTCTCTAAAAATCAAAAATCATTTCATTTAAATACTTTTTCTTATTCATCAAGCGGACGCAAAATGGACGTCGAAAATAGCATTTTGTTTAGATTTACGTTTTTAGACACACAAATTCTCGATCCGACCATTTCATTATAATCTAAACACTTAAAAATCCTCACAAATCAATTTTTGTTAGATTTCAAATACTATACACCGTTAAACTAAACAACTCACTACTTTCGGCCGTCCGTTTTGCGCCAACTTGATGGATAAGTAAAAAGTATTTAAATGACATGATTTTTTGTTTTTAGAAACTTCAAATAATGTAGATCAATTTCTATAGGGTCGATCTTACTTTTAGATGTCGTAGCATGAAAAACAAACCGTTAAGAGTTTGACTCAAAAATAAACGGAAATTTTGTAGTCTAAACAAACCACCAACACCCCCGCCCCCACCACACACACACGCGCGGATTTTTAGATAGAAAATAATGACTGCAAAGACTAAAGTAAGAAACTGAGCTATCTAAGATCCCAAAGCTGCAAGAAATTAAGACAATGGAAGTCAACATAATGAATATCAGTGATGTGAACATAGTTAGCAAAACTAGGATTAAAACTCTTTTTTTTGTTTTCAAAAATAAAAGAATATATTTTCGACAACACTGCGTTTAAATTCTATCGAGAAAGAAATATAAACCCAAAAGATGCTTTTAATAAAATATTTTACATACATCTTGGACCTGTTCTCCTGTTTTTCTAAATAGTAATATCGTTTCCAGTGAATTGAGAATATTACTTTAATAAATTTTAGATTATACATGTAATTTTATTATTATTATTATTATTATTATTATTATTATTCTTTTTTTAAATTACCCCACCTTTTTTTTTGGGAGATTTGTGTCGACAAGTGAGATTTTGTGCCCTTTTTTTCCCTGGCAAAGGTCACCCCGATAACCTAAGCTTTCTCCTCTCTATTGTTTAGCCAAGTCTTAGTGTCTAGTTTTAAATTTTTACAACAAAATGCTAATTATAAAAATGTGATGCTATTTCAATATATACATACACTTCGTTGAAAGCATGCACAAAATCAATAATTTTCCTTCAAAAAAGGAAATCCTGAGAATTTTTTCAATCCAACAAACTTGTAGATCGTTTTAAGAATTAAGAACCAAAAAAAAAGGGGGAATTTTAATTTGGTGTCTTTAACTTTTGGCCGCTTGCCCTTCAACCTTGATTTATAATTGCTTTGATGCGGTGGATAAGGATCCAGAGCTCTATTTATGGCCACATTGAAACATTGAAACCTAATCCCGTTGCTAGGAAAAGGCCTAATTTCACGGAGAATTATATTGCGCTCTCGTCCATTGGATAATATCACCATAATGATCATCTCCTTTTTCTTTGCATTTCATTCTTCTTCTTTTTTTTTCATTTCTTTCTTTTTGCTCTCTCTATTTTTTATTTTTTTTTCAAATTTTTCCTCGGTTCTTCACCATGAAACTTCTGAGAAAGGTTCCTTGTCTCCAGTAGGGGATGCAACCTCAGATTCTTCTAGCTCGCTGAAGAGGAAAATTTCCAACAAGCCTACTTGTAAGTTTGATATTTCTTAATTTCCTCTTTTTTTTTCTAACGTACCTAGTAATTCTTTTTTGCTTGTCTGCTTATGTTTAACATTGTTTTCTGCAATGTGGAACAATTTCTTGGTTCATTGTTTGTTCATTAGGTTTTTTTTTTTAGGCATGCCTGAAATAATTCAATTATTCAACTGCACTCATATACATATAATAGAACTTTTATGCCGGTTGAATGCGCGGGTGCTTTAATTTATTTATATATCTACTTGATCATATCATCAGCATTATTATTTTTCAGAGCAATGCCAGTTTGTTGGAGAAATACTCATATTGCTAGATCATGAGAGAGACGCTTCAAAAAAAGGAGAGCTGTATAGGGAAAAAACTACATCGTGAAGAAAAAAATGGACTCACCTCAAGTTGAGAATTATTTGTAGTTTAATTGATCCTCCTATACACACATGGATCACAACAAGCCTCCGTGACCCATCGACCACTCTTACCCTGCATGTATCATGAACCCAAATGTTTATAATATAATATGTGTACATTACAGATACAATTATAATGGAATCATCCATGTGTACGTGCACGCAGTAAAGTTCAGTATCTATGACATGAAGTGGTAGAACAATCAAAAAACTACATCTCAGATGCTATATGTAACTCCAGGATTATTTAAATTATAGATTTACACCCTAATTTCTGATTTCCTAAAAAGTTTTATGATAATTTGAAAGTTTAATCTATGTGATAATAATTTAATTACAATTATATGAAATTTTAAAGAGAAATTTGAGAAAATAATTGTTTCATATACATGTATGATGTGGATATGAATGTGTGTTTGTGTCCATACCTTGGTGTACATGTATTAATTCATGTACATATTTTATAATTCAAGTTAGTAGAGCGGTGAGATGTGCATAAACTAGTGAGGTAATGAGATGAAGAGGGAAATGGGTATTGGTAAAGCTAGGTGGCTTGGTAAGATTAATTTATTAAAAATATATAAGGGAGACTCTCTGTCTCTCTCATCACCTTCTTCTACGCACTCTCCTCATCTCCCTCTCTGGATGGTCGGCGATAGGGAGGCTAGGCGGGCGAGAGTGCAAGGCACACGACGCGAGTGCGCACGCGTAGGCACGTGCAGGTCGGCGCGATGTGTTTTTCGGGCAATTTCGACCATTCGGAGTCTGATTCACACGATTCTCAAACCTTTAGATTCATAAGGATGAGAGCTATGCATATACACCCAGCACATAATACTCTAGCATGTGGATTGAGCACGGGCGACTCACAACAACGAAAGGTGATCGTTGCCAGAGAGGAAATCGGCATTTTGACTTGAATCCTTAAGGGTGCGTTCGAAGAATTGGACAGTTGATCGAACTTCGGTGATCGCCGGAATCTATGAGTAACATATCTCCGATTTATAGAACTCATTTAAAAAAGATTATGATTTAACTAAGTTATGACTAGCAACATACATGAGTAAATATGAACCTTAATTAAGATAAAGTTAAGAATATAAACTGATAGTCTGATTAACCCTATTCAAGTAGTGATGATTATAAAACCGATAATATTGTAACCTAGCATACAACTTGATTTATCTATACATGTGTATGTGTGATGATTGTTTACAAACTATAATGTATATCAAAGTCGTGAAATTGATGTGGATGTATCATGAATCCTAATCGAAAACTAGTATGTAGATATTAAGTTAAAATTTGATATCGGTAATGATGTTTATAACTTGTTCACTGAGCACTTGATTAAGTCTTGATATTTTTCTTGATAAACTGAACTTCATGGCATATATGAACTTAAAAATACATGAATATGATTATGTGTAACACAGGCGTGTACGTGAATAAATAATATCATAAAACTCTTGGAAATTATCCGATATTGATTAAGCTCATGACAAATACCATTTTTATTGTTGCATGAATCCTACGAATGTGAGTGTGTATGTGGTATTTGTATATACAAACTTGCGTATTTTGTGTGAGGAAAGGACCGTGCAGGAATCGGTTGTTGGAAAAGATGGGGTATTTTATATGTTATATCTGTTGACATGTGAATACATGTTGGATGAAGGGACTATGTGGGAGCCGGCGGTGGAAAAAGACAGAGTATTATACTTATATATATACTTATATATATATATATATATATATATATATATATATATTGTGTCTGTGACTACATGTTGGAGGAAGTGGCCGTGTGAGAGTCAGTGGCTGGAAAAAATGGAGTTTTATTTTATATATTATATTTTAGGAGGAAAGGACCAGGTGAGACCCGATGGTAGGGGAAGACGGTAAAAACTAAACCAATGAATGTGATTGTGGAATGTGCGCATTCTAATTATGATAAGAAATTATTTAGTGTGTCAATCAATGAACATATTATTATGATTACAAAGCCACATGAGCTTGATACCATGATGCATGAATCACTTTTATATATGATTATTGTGTGGTATAAGAGCAATATATGATCGGTGCATCATAATTATAGATATGATGAGATACTAAACTGTAGTTGAGACATCTATATTTTAGGAAAGATAAAAAAAGGTTGGGTAAGATATCAAGAATTAAGAACTGATTGAGAATTGAATTACCGATACAGTTAAGTACTAATATTAGAGAATTGAAACTGTAAGTTAATTAAGTATGAATTCATATAGAATAAGTTGGAGTTTTATATTACTCATTGAGTTATCAAGCTCACTCCATTATTTTAACCCCTTTTTCAGATTATGACAAAGGGAATAGTCTAGTTGAGATCTTATAAGCAATAAGGAGATTCAGATAGCTTATGTTGAGCACTCATATTTTTTCTATTAAACTGTCTTTTTTGTGTAAGTAATGTAATGCTTGGATTTTGGCGAATATATGAGTGAACGGTTGATATGTAGTATATATATCAGTTATGTATTTGGGATAAGTTGAACTCTATATGAATGATGATCTTTTGGAGGTGTTGTAAGTTCTAGAATATCTGATGTTATGATCAAGTGTTGTATTTTTAGAATTGATAAGTAGGCTGGTGTTGACCTAAATTAGTTATATTATATCAGACAGACTCCATATTATAGAAGAGATGCTGCCGAAATTATCAGTGATTATCAGAATATTTAAGTATAACAGTTATCGATTATGGTAATTCGGTGATTAAAAATTGGGACCGCTATAATTGATATCAGAGCTCAGGTATAGGCATAAAGATTTAATTTAGAATAATTGTTTCAAGAATAAGATTAATTACTTTGATTGATATTTATATGTGCATTTGTATGAATAAATGTGTTAAGTGTTGCAGATAATCTAATAGGTTAGTAGATTCTTACGAGCTTGATTAATTTTGAAATGCATATTGATTATTCTTTTACGTTCAAATGAGGGTATACTCCATGTCTTAATTCGAATGAGTTCCATTGGGAGTGCGAGCTTCAGTGTGGGCTACCAGTGTTATGAGACACTGAAATGAGAAAGTGATTGAATTATCAGGTAAGTCAAAATTAATCAGAACGAAAAAATCTTATTAAGAATTTGATTATAAAATAATAGAAAGGTAGATGAAAGAATATAAGAGATATGTCATATTGAAAGAATTATAAATTTTGATATTACTTTGAGAGAATCTCTATATAGATATGTTTTATATTGTGGGGTTATTATATGAAAGAAGTTTTGTTGCAATTTTTCGCTATTTTCTAGCTGAGAAGTCTTAGGATATAAAGTCTCAGATACCGATAGAGTCTGATGGGATAGTCAGCGATACAGAGAATATAATGGTGGTCCACCAGTATTTGAAGAGATTTGTGATATAATGGTATTAAGATAGAACTCTAAGTAATGGAGTCTCAAACTGAATCAGAGCAACATATAGTTATAGAATAACCCCAAGTAGACTTTATCTATTGAGATGTTTATTAGGACGCAAGATGGATGGACCCTTGAGATCTTTTGTATGTTTATATTTTAGAATTTAGAAGAGTTAATAGAAAAATCTATGTTTGTGAGCTTTTGTACATGTAGTGTATATAATTAAACAAAAAAAAAACATGCAGCTCAGGTTTTGCATCAAGCCGGACAGTACCTGGTATATATATTATATTAGCAATGAATAACTATCAACCTATCATGCTTATGTGAATTGTTATAAGAAGAGAGTGATCTTTAAAATGAAAAGAGTTTCGGAATTTATATTTGAAAGAACAAAAGATAAACAGAATACGTCGATAATATCAGACATGAAAGCTACCAAACTATTAAGTCAAGGATGTTAAGGATTTTTTTAGTCACAGTGTTGGACAGAAAAAATAGATTTGAGACAAGATTAAAAGATATACTAGTTGTGAATGAATATCATGATGTCTTCCCTGAGGAACTACTAGGGTTATCCCCACTCCCCAGATAGGAAGGTTGAATATTCTATGGACTTATTTTCGGAAATCGCTTCCATATCAAAAGCTCCCCATAGGTGGCCCTAGCCGAGATGAAAGAATTAAAGGTCCAACTACAAAAATTACAGATGACGGGTTTATCCGACCCAATATGTCACCTTGAGGAGCTCTAGTTCTATTTGTAAGAAAGAATGATGGGAGTATGTGATTGTGTATCGACGATAAGAAACTGAATAAAGTTACTATCAAGAACTGATACCCACTACCAAGAATTGATGATCTATTTAATCAATTTCAATGTTCATATGTATTCTCCAAGATTGATCTAAGATCGGGATATCATCAATTGAAGGATTCAATTAAAGAATGTAGCCAAGACTGCATTTCAGATCAGATATGAACATTTTGAAATTTTAGTGGTGTTGTTTGGACTATCCAATGATTCAGCGATATTTATGGATTTAATATTGAATTTCTAGTGATCCTAAACTTAAAAATTTTGAATTTCTAGTGATACTTGAATTTTATTTTTAAACACCCTTAACGATGTAAATCAACTCCAACGGAGTGCATCTTGAATTTGAATGACCTAACATTAAATTTGAAGGAAAATGATTCATCTTCATGTCTTTTCCAAAGAACCCAAGTTTATATCTCTCTCTCTCTCCACAAAGGACCCAACTTTTGATTAGAAAATATTTTAAAATTATGCAAAATTCTTAAAATGCAAAAAGATTCATTTTGGTGAAGAAGAATTTCTTGTAAACAAACTTGTGACTATTCTATTTGATCTGGAATGTTTTTTTGCAAAAAAATTATTTTAAATTGATAAATTATTTTTAAAATAAGGGCATGTAGAACTTTTTACTTGCATCATTAACGACGTTAGAGTTTTCAAGCAAAAGATAATTCGTGGTAGTTTCGAGAAATAAAAAAGTTAAGGGCAATTTTGAGCAAAACCCTAATAATTTATCATAGTATTGGAGAAAGCCAAGAAAAAGAAGAATGAAGCTAACCATTCGCGCATTCAATCTTCAATTTATATTCTCGGATGCATCTATACCAAGTCTTCAGTACATTGAAAAATATATTGGAAGTTTTCGGGTACACAACATCTATCACATTTTGTCAAATATCTGAATATCCAAGTACCTGGTACACACCTGACACAATTACGTCTCATTCATTAAAGTGTCAAGGCAACATAGATCCACACTAATACTAGTAAGGATCCGACAATTATGAATGATCCAACATCCAAAGAACCAAAACTTCAAAAGTTCTCATCTTTGAAGTACCAAATGGAGAACAACTACTATAATTTAGTGAGATAGATGGTCTAAAAGTTGGTATCCTCGGTCCACTGGTTGGAACCCACAAATTGGTGGTGATTAGGCTCTTTCTCATCGACTCCTTTTTACTCTAGATTATCTAGGTATCATTTTCATCTGTCTATGATCCAAATTAGAGATATAACTAGCATATTTTGTAAATTTTTTTCTCTATACTTCACCATATTATTTATCCTCTTATCCACCCCCCCCCCCAACAACAAAAAAAATAGTACACTTGAGGATGATTCCAAGAAGAGCTCTCTTAGGGTAAGCTGTTTTTTTTTTTGTGTGTGTTGGGGTGTTGGGGGGACGCTGAAATCATAGTTCTAAACATTAACCCGTTGATTTATTTATTTTCTGCCCAGAGAAAAGATTGCTTTTATATATATATATATATATATATATATATATATATATATATATATATATATATATATATATATATATATAGAGAGAGAGAGAGAGAGACTTGTGTTCTTCCAAAAGAATTTGAGGCTGAATCATTTTCACTCAAATACCAATATCCGATATTCGAATACAAGATCCACTCCTTTGAAGTTGATTTATATTATTTCAAGTATCTGTAAATCAAAAATCAAGTGTTTTGAATATTTTTTACCTATGCATCAAGTAGGAAAAAAACGAACGGGTTAAATAATGAATTGGTTAGTTTAACAGTGTATAACATTTAAAACCTAACAAAAATTAGTTTGTAGAGGTTTTTAAATGTTTAGATCATAATCAATGGCCGGATCGAGAATTTGTATGTCTAAAGACAGATCTAACCAACTCACAACTTTTGTCCGTCCACTTTGCGTCGATTGATGGATGGGCAAAAAGTATTCAAAATACTTGATTTTTAGTTTACAGATACTTGAAATAATATAGATCAACTTTAACAGAGTGGATCTTGTATTCGAATATCGAGGGTTGTATTTGAGTGGGAAGGATCCAGGCTCGAATCCTTTTGGAAGGACACAAGTGTGTGTGTGTGTGTGTGTGTGTGTGTGTGTGTGTGTGTGTGTGTGTTGTTTTAACTAGAATTTATCAACTAGGACTTCCCAATTGTATATTTGAGTCAATTGGTAAGATATATGCTAATCAAGTAAACCCCCTCTTCCTTAACACTCTTATGTTGGATGTTCATGTATGCTTAACAAAGTTGTAAACTTATATATTTGATTCTTATTGTCTCTATTAAGGGTCAACATAATTTTTCATCAGTAAATACTAGAATTGCAATATGATCATTATATTGAATAATATTGAGTTTATTATTACTTTGTCTGTCTTAATTTCTTTTTTTTCAATTACTACTGGAAATCAGATTGGCAGTTCTTGTGCAGTCTAAATAATTGATAAAGTTTTTCTCCCATTCTTCATGGTTTAAGTGTGATGTTTCATTGTTGTAATGTGCAGATTCTAAGTTTTCACAACAAGAGCTTCCTGCTTGCAAACCCATACTAACACCAGCACTTGTAAGCATGGCCATCCATTTTTCAGTATTAAAAATCCTTCAAGTTTATACTGTTCTTCTTTCTTTTTATTTTGTGTCAGTGGATTTCTCTTTACATCTGTAGGTTATATCAACAATGGCTTTTATTGGCGGTATCTTCATTCCAATTGGGTTTGCTTCCTTGCTTGCATCGGAACATGTACCAATATTTCTTTCACCTTCCCTCTAATAAATATAGGAATTTCTTTGTTTATATATTCACAATTTACTTGACCTATAGGTGATTGAAATTGTGGATCGATATGATGCAGACTGCATTCCTAGCGAGGACAAAGTTCAATTTATACAGAATGATGAGACTAACAAAACATGTATCAAAAAATTAACTGTAAGTGTATTCTTTTTTACGTGATTCATTAAGGATGGCAAATCTGCTTAATCCTAGCCCTTAATCTTCTTAACTTGATTGTGTAAGAGTTCATCTTAATGGTGAATTTGTAAATTTTTCTTTTAGGTGCCAAAGCATATGAAAAGCCCTATCTATGTTTATTATCAGCTTGATAACTTCTATCAAAATCATCGGCGGTATGGAAATATAATCAACATCATACCATTCATTTCATATTCTTGGTAGATATTTGATTTAGTTTTACATGTATTATTTATAACTTTTTAGAGCTCCCAAGTTTTTTTAAATAGAAAAAATGGAGAATGATATATTTATAATAAACTTGTTCTAGCATTTCTATCATACACATAATCAAAAATAAAATTGCTAGTTTCTTTTCATGTGCTAGTTTCATTTCTATGATTATGTGTGTGATAGAATGCTAAAACAAGTTTATTATCATTTTTTCTTAATCTTTTCTTTGTGAGTATTTTTCTTCTAATTCAAGATTTTTTTTAGCAGCTTTTAGATGTCATTAACACATTAAGCTCCATCGAAAGAATATTTTGTACTCTATGTTTTTTGATATTGGATAGTTTTTGGCTACTCTATACAGGGAGAAGATTACTCTTTCTGAGTTTTAAGTTAGGACATGCGTAGATGGCTACTTACTCACTCTATCCTCCTGCCGTTACTTATGTGCTCATGCAAATGTTTTGGTTTGTGTGTGCACATGTTTGTGTATGTTGCTTGGGTGTTAATGCATGTGGTGGATCTGCATATTCGTGTGCATGTTTGTGTTCAAGATTGGTGTGCCCATATTGTTAGGTTTGGATCCACAGTCATGAATGGATTCAAGTTGGGTCTCTTGTAATTTGGCTCAAGAGAGATATGAGCACTTGAGTTAAGTTGGTCAAGTTGGTTCAACAATGTGAGTTGGGTTGGGACTTAGTCAAGTTGAACTTAGGTTAAAAGGCAATAGAGAAGTTTTCATTCAATATTCTACTATTCATTCCTCAAAGGTAGAGTTTTGGAGGAAAGAGAGGGGAAGCAACTAAGGTTTCTCAGAGTGCTCATCTGGGTTGATTTGTTCAATAATTCTACATCATCTTGAAAATTGGGTCCTTTTGCCTTGTTTGGGAGGTGATCTTGCAAGTAAGTTTGGTGGGTTTAGTGAGGTAATCTTGTATTTTTCTATTTTAGTTTGTTGATTCTTAATCTTGTTGTAGCTTCTAGAGGAGGTTGTATTTTTGATATTTTCTTTTCTGGATTAGTAGAATATTTCTCTCTCTTGTATTCTGGACGTAGGCTCGGGTTGTGGCCGAACGACATTAAAATTTGGTGTTTCTTTTGTGTGCTTGTTGTTAGATTCATTCCGCATTTTCTGTCCTCATAGCCTCACATAGATCTTGGGTGTAGACTTTCTTTGTCTCCCAACACATATTTGTACACATGCTCATGGGTGGGCGCAAGACTGATTTAGAGGTGGGCATTGGGGCACACACCCCGCCCCACCCCCCAAATGAAGAAAAATGGAAATGAAAGGAAAAGAAATCGTAAATCCTCTATAGTATATACATACTTTTATTTATCCCCTATTTCTCAAGAACCTCGTATATGCCATAACAGTTTTTTTCTCTCTAAAACTTAAAATAAACTCCTCATGCATGCTTAAAATTTCTCATGCGCCCTCGAAACTTTCAAATACTTCTTATATATATTATGATTTTTTAATTTGTTGCTCATCAAAATCCTCCTATCTTCTATTACGTTATGTCTCCCTCGCGTGCATGTAGATGTTTGTGAGCACTTGCACATACACATTTATTGCACACGCGTGTTTATTTGCTGTCGGCGCTTGCATCTTTGCATGTGCATGTGTGCGTCTATGAATTTCTATGCCTCGTTTTATAGTGGAGAAAGAAGAGCATGAGCCTAAGTTCAGATTCAATTAAATTTTAGATTGGGGTGGAGAGAAGAATTCAAAAGAACAAAAAGAAAAATAACATGGCTTGACATGTAGGCTAAACCTACATGTTTTGCCACATAAGACAAAAAAATCATGTCTTCCAGCAGAATGAGTGTAAGCTGAGCCAGGTGTAAGCAAAAGCAACACTTTGCTTCTATGACAATTAACTAAATAACACAGGACATGAATCCTTGCATTTGCATTCTCACAATGTGATGGGTTCTTCAATTATCAACAACTAATATCTTTACAATGCTTTGGAATTATGAAAGACTCTATAAGGAATTTTACAATCTAGAGTTTGATAAGAAGAATTCTTTAGAGGCAAAAATGTGCGTATGTATATAGACTCCCGCGATGCAGAAGAACAAAAGTTGAGAGAAAAGGATTCTGTGGAAAGAGCCAATGAAATCATTTTTGAAGGTTAAGACAGAGAAGGTACTTAGCATTAAAGGGTAAAGGTTTATCATCAAGAAAAGAGTTTTTTTGTATAGATTAATTGGTGAGTGAGATGTAAAACTTGTATCATAGAAAAGAGAGTTAAAGTGTGTTTCTTTCTCTCGTACTCCAAGATTATAGTAAGATCTCTCTCAATACTCTCCTCGTAGATACACATGGGTTTGATTGAACCATAAGTATCCTTATACTTTGTATTCCTTCTTTGATATCTTTATAATTTTGTATGGGTTTAAGGACATGGTTTTAAATCTCAAAACCCCTGACTCTGGTTTTAACATGCGTGCAACCTATATACATGGGTGTGCGGTGCAGTTGTGTGTGCACTATTGGATTTAATAGGTAATTAGTTGATAAAACTTTGATAGTCAACTAATTACCTGTTATATCTAACATGCATGTTAGTGTATCAGCATGCATGTGCATCCGCGTGGTAGATGAGCGGTCACATTGCGTAGGACCTTGACATTTGTTTGTTCAATCATATACTAATGCAATATAAACAACATTTTGTTTAGTAGTTGGACAAGTCTTATGTGAAATCAAATGTCATCTACCCAATGGAGGTCACAATAGACAACTTATACACATACATGATAGATATTTTAGAACATAAAAATCATAGAGATTTTATGTGGAACCTTACCAATATGACATATACATGATAGGCTAACCATATGGAAGTTTCTACACGGTCATAATTGAAATAGTGGACAATAGCGTGGATGATGCTAGTTGCTCCTCAAAACAAAGCAACATGCCCGGTGCAACCCTTTGCTATGGCAACATTGGCGACGATCATGGTGCAATTCGATGGGTTCTTCCTTCCCTAATCAGCTCGCTTAGTTCACACCTGCTTCAAAGAAGCTTGGTATCATTTGTTTCCTTTCGAACAGTAAGGCCTTTTCAATAATTTGTTTTGTTCAAATAATTACAAAGACGAGAAGAAGAAAAAAATTTAACTATCAAATAATTCAATCACAACAACATAATGATTATAATTCACAAGATAGTTAATGAAAACGAGAAATAATAACCTTTATTGCTAAAATTGTCGTGAATCTCTCAAAGTCAAAACTCTTCCTTTCAAACTTCTAACACTTTTGCAGGAGAAAAACCTCCAAACCCTATATTTATATTCACTAATTTGGAGTTGTAATCAAACCCAAAATTTGACTAACGGACACTTTGTTAATCAAAGTCTCTCCCTATTAGAAATTCTACATATAACGACATTTCATCCAATAATAATTAGATATCAAATCCAAAATTAGCAATAATTAATGATGAAATTAACTAAAAAATAGGCCAATATAATACCTCTAGTGGATCCCCAAAATTATGGCAAGTGTTAAGATTAAAACTAAAGGTATTTGTTGCACCTTGGTTTAGTCAAGAGTTTCTTTACCATCAACTCATCATGGTATCATAGCCTATACTTTGTAATATATAAGAATCCCAATGGACTGATTTAAGGAACTGAGACAGTTTGTTTCAGGTATGTGAAGAGCCGAAGTGAAAAACAGTTGCTAAGTAAAAAGTTTGAACAAGGAAGTTCGACAAATGCATGTGTTCCTGAAGCTACAACTCCAAACGGGGATCCTATAGTTCCTTGTGGTCTTATTGCTTGGAGCTTGTTCAACGACACCTACGAATTTTCAACTAATAGTAAGAATTTAGTGATCAACAAAAGAATATAGCTTGGAAAGTGACAAGAAGCACAAGTTTGGCAGTGAAGTTTATCCAAAAACTTCCAGAGTGGAGCCTTGATTGGAGGTGCCTCGCTCAATGACTCAGTTCCTGTAAGTACTACACTAATGTGCTGATACTTTGAGATTCTTAACATTTTAGTTTAACTTTCTAGTTTCATTGGGTTTGAATTATCATCACATACTGTGTTCCAGTTAAGTGAGCAAGAAGATCTCTTGATTTGGATGCGAACAGCTGCCTTGCCAACATTCAGAAAACTTTATGGAAGAATCGAAGTGGACCTTGAACAAAATGATAACATAACAGTTGTAATACAGAATCATTACAATACATACAGCTTTGACGGGAAGAAAACATTGGTCCTTTCAACCACAACTTGGATAGGCGGAAAGAATGAATTTATCGGAGTAGCATATCTTTGTGTTGGTGGCCTATGTCTGTTCATGGCAATGTCATTCCTAGTGTTGTATGCATTAAAACCCAGGTAACAATCTCATGTATTGCCCTGTTTATTGACTTTAGTTCTTACTTGATTTTGGATGTTGACTCTGATGGAAAATAGAGAAAGTTCAAAACAAGTTTTAACATATGAAGCTCTAACCTTAAAAAAGTAAACTTGGAATGACTTGTTTCAGGACCCCAGGAGATCCATCATACTTGTCATGGAACAGAGAAAACACAGATCATTTCAATTAAGATGCCATTTTCTCATCCATTAAATACGAAGCCTTTCGAGACTAAGTCTTATCTATTGATCTATTAGAAGAATGCTCTTCATATGCCATGAGATTTGAATTAGGTTTGTTCACTCTCTCATTTTTCTCTGCTCTACAATATGTTATTTCAACATGATAGATGCTAAGCTATTGCTGCCATTTTATTTTCCAAAAGCATGTTTTAGTAGTTTTCCATCTTCACATTCACAATTTATCTCTCTATTCTAATAACTTCAAGATGTTTAGGATGTAGAAAGTGCAAAAGAATGTGGACAATTCACTCAGCGTGTGATTTCAATTAGTTTTTTTTTTTTTCATCTGTATACTTGTTTACACTTGAATTTCATTTCCTACAGTCTACATGTGTAAATATTTATTCTTTGAATATTATGAATGTATGTATCTAATATGGAAATATTGATATGGATGCGACAATGACAAAAATATTCCAGATATCCGAATACATGTTCAACTATGCTGAATATATCTGAAGCACATATTATTTCAAGTATATCAAGTATTGCATGATGTGACATCTTGGTTTAGAAAAACATAAGCTTATGTCATCTTGTATACATATTTAGCATTTTGAGTATTACTATTAAACTCAAGGGTATAACTCATCTTTCTCTTGGAGTTTTAGTCATATGCGTTAATATTCGACTCGTATTCGACTACTATCCAAATCTAATGTGAACCCTCGGATTCGCTTCTGACTAAAATAGTTATTGAGTTAGAATATCCGTATCTAATACATATCTATTAAAAGAGCATTAATATGAACATAACAATGCTTATATCTCTCCTATAGCTGATGTGAATCGAGATTAGGATCGCTACTTTACCAAACTATATCTGCTTCAATACTTACATCCTTATATTTCTTTCGATATGGCTGTACAAATACCAAAAAGGCTTGGATGCAGTATCACAATACAGCCTTAAAATCATTCTGACAGGGAAAATGATAAACCCTCACAAACATGCATGTTTCTTTTTGTTTCAATTTTAGCAGGTCAAGGTTTAATTTGCCATGTTCTCTTTAAGATTCATTCTCAATCTCCAATTGGTGACTCTGATGAATCTGCTTACTGTTATTTATTATGTCCTGGCTTCACTCTATTGTGCATGGGAATTCTGCTAGTGTAATCCAGGCATATGAGGAAGGAAAATAGATTTAATCTGGAAATCTTTTGGCCTGAAGAGTGTCGGAAAAAAGCAAGGTGTTAAACAATTGTTGTATCATTTCATATCTACAGACAATTTTATTGGCTAGCATTACAGGATTATTTGTTTCTTTCATAACTCTATATTTTCTTACAGGTACTTGAGGAAGAGATACAGCAACCCAAGACCTAAAAACAAGATTTTGTTTTACTTATTTACTTTCTTATTTATTGTTTGAGTTCTAAATGGCATGTGATCTGTGGTAGTTTTTAGATGAGCGTCTGGACAAGAGAATTGTAAATTTTCCTAAACTACAAATATATATATAAAATATATAATATAATATACTTTGAATATAAATTTCAAATTCTTCCCTTTTAAAATAAAAAAAATCCAATTTATAAATTAAGACCCTCAAATTTACAAACAACATCAGAACAATTAAACCATCACCTACAATTTACATAACTGACTAGCATTCTAATTAGTTAGGAACATCAATAAAGAATGTAGTTGTTCACCATGCTGTAGGAAGTGAACCACAACATACAACAAAAGACTGACAATTACCCCATGCAACCATAACATCCAGGAGAGGAACCACACATCTCTCATTCTGGATCCATCAGCCTAAAAAGCTGCTGCCTCACTAATCCAATTAGTAATACAGATTAGTGTTCCAACTACCAATGAGAGTTTGACACATTCTAACCAACTACAAATGAGGTTACTGGAGTCTAATGCACACTACTGAGGAGTACCAATCAAATAAAAACATCAAGAGAATTTCTCTCTACCTTGGACTAGTAGAACTTAGGTTCCCAACTTCTCACTCAACAAATTGACATCCTCACTGGCTCTCCCTTCCAAGTCTGTTCTGCCCCTCTCCTCACCAATGCCTTCATTCAGAAGCTCTTCCCAGAACTCATCATTCAGCTCCACATCCACCTCTTCTGGTTGCTCCTTATGTTCCTCATTCAAAAACCTGCATATCCAATGCTAAACTCTCGAGCTCTGGAGCTTCATACCATACAGCTCGCTCACTTCTCGTTATCGGTCTTGATTTGACTTCACTGGTTCCTACATCCAGTGAGGCCCAGGCCCTTGCTCTATTGGTCGCCGCCTCTTCTTGGAAATGCTTCTTCGAGCTCCTTCCTCTTGTCTTTCTGCTGAGCCAATTGCTGTAGGAAGCTGGGGTTCGCAAAGCTCGAGCCAAGAAGGCCATCATCTGCTGTTGCCTCTGCTCGGTTCCTTGGAGCCTCTCTTCCATTGCTTTGAGATGGCCTCTCGTGTTCTGCTGCTCCTGCCTTAGCTTTACAAGTTCCGCCATTAGGATGTTCTTGTCACGCTTTAGCCTCTCAATCTCTCCATCCAGCCCAAACTGTCCTACTTCAAGGCATGGAGCAAGAGATTGGTGCTGGGTTGGAGGGTGGGAGGGGGCCTTCTCCTTTTTAGGGTCTTGAGCAGATGCTTCTGGCCTCTGAGAAATCCCTCGTTAGCGAATTCCCAGCGGTCTGGATCCACCTTTCTAAAACCCTGCTCATATCCAAGTTACAAAGTTGAGATTGGCATTCA
>JAVJIF010024021.1:0-78845 GCA_038442645.1 Agave tequilana | reverse complement strand
GTGGCTTCTCAATCGGTTATGTCCAGTTGTCACCTCTGAACTAATAGATAGCCAAATCTCCCTTTTTGCTTACTGTTATGTCCAGTTCGTACCTCTGAACGTAAGCACTCCGAGTTTGGTAATTCTAATCGGTCATATCTAGTTTGTAACATCTGAATCGATGAATATCCAATCTTTCTTTCTTTGTCATCATGTCCAGTTCATCACCTCTGAATGAACAAAATTTCGAGCTTGGTGGCTTCTCAATCGGTTATGTCCAGTTTGTCACCTCTGAACCGACAGATAGCCAGTCTCCCTTTTTGCTTACTGTTATGTCGCGTTCGTCAACTCTGAACAGTAAATACTCTGAGTTTGTTAATTTCTAATCGGTCATGTCCAGTTTGTCTCCTCTGAACCGATGAATATCCAATCTCATCTTTCTTTGTCATCATGTCCAGCTCATCACCTCTGAATGACAAAATTTCGAGCTTGGTGGCTTCTCAATCGGTTATATCCAGTTTGTCACTCTCAAAACGACAGATAGCCAAGTCTCCTTTTTTGCTTACTGTTATGTCTAGTTCGTCCACCTCTGAACAGTAAAACTCCGAGGTTGGTAATTTCTAATCGGTTATGTCTAGTTTGTCACCTCTGAACCGATGATATCCAATCTCCTTTGTCATTATGTCCAGTTCATCCCTCTGAATGACAAAATTTCGAGCTTGGTGGCTTCTCAATCGGTTATGTCCAGTTTGTCAGCTCTGAACCGACAGATAACCAAGTCTCCCGTTTTTGGTACTGTTTATCCAGTTCGTCACCTCTGAACAGTAAACACACTGAGTTTGGTAATTTTAATCGGTTATGTCCAGTTTGTCACCTCTGAATCGATGAATATCCAATCTCATCTTTCTTTGTCGTTATGTCCAGTTCATCACCTAAAACCAACAAGGCTTCGTATCTGGTGATTCCTAATCATCATGTCTAGGACATCCGATGATCTTTAATCTGTTACGTTAATATTTACCTCTGAACATTAAAGATCGTCAAGCTCATTTCTTCCATCCTCTCTCAATATGATTTGAGTCGAGTCATTTCTCAAATCTATATAATTTAACCTATCAGTTTATCACCTCTAATCAGATTAGATACCATTATATACAACCTGAAAGTAAGAATTGCCTTATGATTTTAGTGCTCTGAACTTGGGATCGAGTTCAGATGAGTGTTCTTTGTCTTCCATTGAGTATTTTAGTATTATTTAATTTTGTTGTGTTTCTTTTCTTTGTATAATTTTATTTAATTTTGCTGTGAGTATTCTATCCTCCTTCAGTTATACAAGGATTTTATGATAAATAATTTTATTTAGTTGATATACGTCATTTCATGTGTAGTCGTCTATCGCTGTTGACTCATGATTAGTTGTAGTATACCTTAGACCAGATTTGATCTTGTAATTAACCTAGTTATGAGAAATCTTAGGATATAAATTGATTGATCTTGAGATTGACTGGTTCGTAATTGAGATTAAGGATTCATATTTTTATGTAGTAATTGGTCACTCCTATTGATTCAGGATTGTTTGTGGGTACAATAGACTGTGACTTGATTTGATCTACTGATCAGTTGACCTTCTTCACATTTGAGATGGAAGACATATCTTATGTATAATGTTTATCGACAGGTGTTGGTGATTATTCCGACCAGAACTTTTAGATATTATGGATGGTAGATATGACGTTGCTGTACTGATAAATTGACTTTCTTGATTTTGGATGATATAGACTTATTTAGAGTTGAGATTGACCTGAGCTTCATATTCTTTTATTGGAGTCTCGATTGATTTGTAGATGGAATGTATGATGGTTAGATTATGATCAAACATGTGAATATGACACCTTGACTCTAATGTATGTGATGGGATAGAATTTTGGACTATTTGGAGCTATTATTTATGAATTCTTCCATTGATGAATTTGACGGAGTATTGATGACCTTAGTGATATTGACTATCAGATGTAGAGATGATCAAGATTCATGTTGATCGAGAATTTTACACTTCTTAGTTATGATCTTGATTGATTTAGATATTGATGATGAATAAATAGGGATCTTTATTAATAAAATGAAATCTCAGACTTGACTTGTCAGCAGACTGAATTGGATTGGAGTTGACTTGGGGGTTGAGGAATAGAAGTTGATTGGGCTACATGATTAGGCTTGGCGGATTTTTAGATATGTATACTTGATATGTTACTTGACTTTGAGATCCTGTAATTGACCTTGATAGAGTGAGAGTGTGTGATGATCTTGATCGAATTGAAATATGAGAATTTGATTATATGTATCAGAACTTATAGTTATTTCAGTTATTGAGATTCGGATATATCGGTGACTAGAGGATGGATATGTCGATGATTTTTAGAAACTGAGTTAATTATATGCTTTGCGCAGATTATTCTATTCATGACAAATGTCATTACTCACTGAATATCATGGTTTACCTAGAACTTGACTGATTATACTTGGTATCTATCTGATAACTATCATGTCCATGTTACTTAACTACTGGGAAAATATTGTTACACGGTAACAACACTCTCATGTTATACTTGTTACATTCCTATTATACCGTGTCCTATTCACTGACATTATATATCCTATTATAACGGCATCCTGACTACACATGTTGACGTTGTTACCGGGACTATCACCAAGTCATCCCAGTGATCTAAGTAACATGCACATAAATAATCTTTATAACTAATAACATGATCATTAAACAACTTATACTGTGATTGGGGAGAATAATGGAGGAGACAGCGTCTGTATTTGGGGTGGACCTAGGATATAGGTTAAGCAGCGAAAGAGGGTTCCACTGTAGGGTTTTCTCGTGGGTGACTGGCACCCTGTCCTATTCCTGTTCCTGTTATACATGTTATACATGTACTTGACCTGTTATACATGTTCCTGACTACATTGCGATAGGCTCTGGTTCAGCGTCAGGAGTCTGGGCCGTGGTCCCGGGTATGCACGGGATCCACCTAAAGAATGGATAATGTCCATCCAACCGATCAGTTTCAATAACTGAGGATCTCAATTGGCACGGTAGTATGCGTAGTATGGGATGCGCTGTTACATGAGGCAATTGGTGTTCGCTGACATAATTAATAATGATAAACTGTTAATGTATTGTGACTGACCGTGATCACCCGACTGTATATGTATATAACTATGATTGACATATGATTGTACACATGACGGATTGTATACCCGACTAGTGATATATGCTAGGTTACACATCTTGAAATTAGTGGTTAGGATACCAGTTACATATTGTTCATAACTTTGTTCTTGACATTGATTATTCTATTATGTTTTATTTCAGTTATCATGTTGTTATTGCTTGCGTTGTTATGCACGAACACCTTTTCCTTTACACCACATTCATTAGGTCGCTTCTGACGACCCTGGATTCGCACGTCCAGGATTTTTTGGACACCTTCTTATATTGTTCAGGTGTTCATGTGATCGTACGCGTTACGAGGAGCTAGAGTCTCTTTTTTCCTGATTATAGGTATTCTTACTCTTTTATTCATGTTATTTCCTAATTCTATCTTTATTGCATCCAGTTGCCATTTTCTTTCTTTATTCATCTATTATCATTGTGCTAGATATTTATATGTCATATTGCAGTGATATTGATTTATCGTAGTAGATTTTGTAAGCTTGTTAAGGTTACTTTAGGTTTAGTGTATGTGTGTGGGTATTTTTCTTACGTACATACATCGCCGACCTTCGTCGTGACTCCAATTTCGCGTATTTTGAGAAGCGGGGCGTGAGTCTTGGTATCAGAGCCAGGTTTGACCTAAAAAGAGAACCTAGTTTTTTATCGGTAACTTGAAATAAGTTATAGTTACACTGCAATATACATATACTATCCATACGATGATATTAACTCCATTTAGAATTGATCATTCTCACTTTTAGGATTCATCTCTTGAATCTTTTGATATCTCGGATTCTAACTCTTTTTTCTAGAGTAATCTGGGTTCCAGCTTGATTCCTATCCTCTTTCTTATCAATTTCTCTAATTTTGCCTCCTGAGTTTGACCACTCCATGTTTCAGCCGGTAGTAGAGATCAGAGCGTGCAGCGGAAGCGTGATGGACCCATGATGTAGTGAAAAGCAGCTTGAAAGTTTTATCTTCTTCTTTGATCTTGATTTGCTATCATTCCCTTCTTTATTGAAATTTCAAGGACGAAATTTTTATTAAGGGGGTAGAATGTAATATCCCCTATTTAATAATATCATATTATTATTTTAAATATTTACCTGATTCTACCTATTATCTTATTATTATTAATTAACTTGATTTAGTATCATTATTAGTATTATTATTGTTTATGACCTGTAGACTCTTATTGCTTATATTTAGTTATTTTAAATTATTATTAATGGGTAGTATTATTATTTTCATTCCAAACCCAATAAGCTCAGCCCATTCTACTTTTCCTTTTGTTTTCTTTTCCTTTTATGCTAATCCCACAAAGCCAAGCCCACTTCCTTATTTTCATATTTTTCTATTTTTTTAAGCCCAAAAACTAAGTCCACAGCCCACTATCTATTTTTTTTTATTCTTCATATTACTTATTTCTTTTAACTAAAGTCCAAATATAACCTATAACCCAGTACCATTAAGATCCTTACCTATTAACCCAAAATCCAATCCTAATCCTAATCAAAATCCTATCTTATCAAATCTTTTTCATTAATCTTAACTAATCCTAATTTAAATCCTAACAAAATTCATATCTAAACCGAATCTCTTTGATATTTTTAGTAATCTTCAATTCTTATCTAAACTACTAAATTAAGCAATCTAATCCTAACTAGAAATCAGTTTTTAAATATCTAATAACCTATATAACACTCAAACTTCTTCTTTCTCTTCTACGTCAAGAGAAAACCATAATCCAAACTCTCCCCAGCTCCTTCTTTCTTTTCTCCTCAAGCAAAATATGAACAAAAAGGAACTTGAAGTGAAGAGATTGAGGAAGATGCTAGGGGAGGTCAAAACCAAGTAAGTAATTTATCTTCTCACAATTTATTTGACAATTATTAAAATCATGTTCATACTAAGATCTCTATGAATAATTTTATAGATCAAAAACCAATTTAAAATCTAACTAAAATACATATGAGATAATACCAACTATAATTTAATTTATAATTTTTTCCTGAAATTTTACAGCCAAGATTTTCCTAGAAAAAAACAATTTTCTGGCCGCTGTTTTCGGCCAGCTCGGCCTGAGCAGCCCAGGTCGTAGCAGGCCTGGCCTGGCCTGGACCGGGCCAGGCCAACTTGGCCAACAGGCCTTTAGGCCCTGCTTTAAAAAAAAAAGAAAAAAAAGATAAACCCAGACTAGCCCTGGGCCTCACTGGTTCGGCCTAACCTAGGCCTGGGTTGGGCCTTGGCTCTACATACATGTGTATTAAAAAAGAAAAAGAAAGAAAGAAGAATTCATATTAAAAAGTTAGATAAAAATATCAAAAAATGGAGAAAAATAAACAATAGTCTACAATAATTCTATGATAAAAATTTTAGACTAATACCAATATAAATTAAGTCAAACTACTCACTTTAAAATCATTTCTCCTTAATGGTAAATCTAGACACCGTTAAGTATTTAATGATTTAAAGCCTATTAAAAAACTGAACAAAAGAAAACTTAAAATTAGTCAAATTAAACCTATTAATTTCATGTAATCTAGAGGATCATATTCTCAACCCCAAACTAATTAATAAGGATTCAAACCCCTAATAACTACCAAGTAAATATCCTTTTAAAAATCTAACAATTTCTATTGAAATAATTTATGTAGATTTATCGGGGCCTTATGATTCAGTGCTTTGAACTTGGGGTCGAGTTCAGGTGGGTGTTCTTTATCTTCTCATTGAGTATTTTAATATTATTTAATTTTGTTGTGAGTGTTTCTTTCTTTGTGTAATTTTATTTAATTGTTGTTGAGTATTCTATTTCTCCTTTAGTTTACAAAGATTTTATGATAAATAATTTTATTTAGTTGATCTACGTCATTTCATGTGTAGTCGTCTCTACTGCTGACTCACTGTTGACTCATAATAGTTGTAGTATATCTTAGACCAGATTTGATCTTGTAATTAACTAGTTATGAGAAATCTTAGGATATAAATTGATTGATCATGAGATTGACTGGTTCGTAATTGAGATTAAGGATTCATATTTTATGTAGTAGTGGTCACTCCTATTGATTCAGGATTATTTGTGGTATACAACAGACTGTGACTTGATTTGATTACTAATCAGTTGACCTACTTCATATTTGAGATGGAAGACATATCTTATGCATAATGTTATCGACAGGTGTGGTGATTATTCCTACGGAACTCTTTGGATATTATGGATAGGTAGATATGACGTTGCTGTACTGATAGATTGACTTTCTTTATTTTGGATTGATATAAACTTATTAGAGTTGGGATTGACCTGAGCTTCATATTCTTTTATTGGAGTCTCGATTGATTTGAAGATGGAATGTATGATGGTTGGATTATGATCAAGCGTGTGAATGTGATACCCTTGACTTTAATGTATATGATGGGATGAAATTTGGACTGTCAGGAGCTATTATTTATGAATTCTTCCATTGATGAATTTGATTGAGTATTGATGACCATATTGATATGACTATTAGATGTAGAGATGATCAAGATTTCATATTAGTCAAGGATTTTACACTTCTTAGTTATGATCTTGATTGATTTAGATATCAATGACTGAATAAATAGGAGTTCTTTATAATTAAAAATAAAATCTTGGACTTGAACCTGTCGGTAGACTCAATTGAATTGGAGTTGACTTGGGGTTGAGGAATAGAAGTTGATTGGATTGACTTGATCTGGCTTGGCAGATTTTAGATATGTATACTTGATATGTTACTTGACTTTGAGATCCTGTGATTGATCTTGATAGAGTAAGAGTGTGTGATGATCTTGATCGAATTGAAATATGAGAATTTGATTATATGTGTCAGAACTTGTACTTATTTCAGTTATTGAGATTCGGATATATCGGTGACTTAGAGGATGGATATGTCGATGACTTTGAGAGCCTCAGTTGATTATATACTTTGCACAGATTATTGTATTCATGACAGTAGGTTATTACTCATCTTGAATCATAGTTTACCTAGAAACTTGACTGATTATACTTGCTATCTATCTGATAACTATCATGTCTATGATACTTAACTACTGGGAAAATATTGTTACACGGTAACAACACTCTCATGTTATACTTGTTACATATCCTGTTATACCGGTGTCCTGTTCACTGACATTATATATCCTGTTATACCGGCATCCTGATTACACATGTTGACGTTATTGCGGGACTATCACTAAGTTATCCCAGTGATCTAAGTAACATGCATATTAAATAATCTTGATAACTAATAACATGATCATTAAATAACTGACACTGGAATTGGGGAGATTGATAGAGGAGACATCGTCTGTATTTTGGGTGGACCTAGGATATAGGTTAAGCAGTCAAAAGAGGGCTCCATTGCAGGTTTCCGTGGGGTGACTGGCACCCCGTCCTGTTCCTGTTCCTGTTATATGTTATACATGTACCTGACTTGTTATACATGTTCCTAACCACCTTGCGGTGGGTCCTGGTTCAGCGTCAGGAGTCTGGGCCGTGGTCCCGGGTATGCACGGGACCAACCTAAAGCATGGACAATGTCTCCAACCGATCAGTTTCAATACTGAGCACCTCAATTGCACGTGTAGTAAGCGTAATATGGGATGCGTCTATTACATGTGGCAATTGGTGTTCCCTGACATAATTAATAATGATAAACTGTTAATGTATTGTGACTGACCGTGATCACCCGACTGTATATATATATATATATGTATATAATATATGTATATATATATATATATATTATATAATATATATATATATATAACTAATCGACATATGATTGTACACATGACCAGACTGTATAACAGACTAGTGACATATGCTAGGTTACACATCTTGAAATTAGTGGTCAGGATACCAGGTATATATCGTTCATAACTTTGTTCTTGACATTGATTATTTTATTATGTTTTATTTCAGTTATCATGTTGTTATTGCTTGCGTTACTATGCACAAACACCTTTTCTTTACACGCACACTCATTAGGTCGCTTCTGACGACCCTGGATTCGCATGTTTAGATTTTTTGGACACCTTCTTATATTGTTCCGGTGTTCATGTGATCGTACGTGTTACGAGAAGCTGGAGTCTTTTTTCTTGATTATAGTATTATTTTCTCTTTTATTCCTGTTATTTCCTGATTCTATCTTTATCGCATCTAGTTGCCATTTCTTTCCTTTATTCATCTGTTATCATTGTGCTAGATATTTATATGTCATATTGAAGTGATATTAATTTATCGTAGTAGATTTTGTAACTTGTTCAGGTTACTTTAGGCTTAGCCTATATGCGTCGGTATTTTTCTCATGTACATACGCCACCGACCTTCGTCGTGACTCCGTTTCCGTGTATTTTGGGAAGTAGGGCGTGACATGACTCGGGGGAGTTGTATCCTCATTGACTCTGTGAAGAGTAGTGATGATTATTCCAGTCATGTTCATAGTATTGGGACTGGGGCATGTAATGATTCAGATAAGACCAATTCGGTACACTAGGTTAGTTAGAGTTATGATATGCCGGGTGGTAGTATCCGAAAAAGAAGTTGGAGTGTAACATGGATTACCATTAAAATTGAAAAAATTGTTGTTATAAGCCATATCACATAAGAACTGTCAACACAAACAAAGAAAAACAAACAAAAAAGCAAACAAATAAAAAGAAAGAAAAAAATTAGCCTAAGTTAGGGTAGACCTTAGACCTAGACGACTCCTAACTGGTTAGACTATCCACGGGGGGTATATTGCCGAATCTGACCATAAGTTAATCGGCCAGGTAGGGGTACGATTGGTGAGAGGTATCTGTGCTTAAAGTAACAGGCCTAATTATACCAAACCACCATCCTTCGAGGTTTCGTCCCTCAATCCCCAACCTTAGACACCGATTTGAGTCAAATTCAAATCAACTTCCCCCTTAGGTCAATCTCCTATTTGAGTCTGAGATGTCCCTAGGGCCAAAGTCTACTCAGTTTTAGTTAGGCTTAGGCTAGTGAGTGAGGAGATTGTTTGTGGGCTAAGGGAGGGTAATGACTTTTGCACCTTATCTTGTTTTATAGGACAAGCTCTTAAATCAAATATAGTGCAATGTACAAGTATATAAAAAAAGTAACACTCAAGAAATATTTCATATAAGAATGAACCTTATACTAAATGCTATGCATACTTAACTTGGCTCCAACACTCTTCAACAGTAATAGAAAATGTAATGAAATAGACACGTGCGTAAATGCAAAGTCTAAATCGTTTTTAGCATTTACAATCTATTTTTTACTGTTGTGTTAGAAATGTATATACAGTGAGTCAAATAAGAAAATAAATGCTATAGAGATTAAACTATGCAATTCAGCCAACCTGTAGAAAATACAAGTTAGTAGCTCTAGCTCACTCAGATTGCCATAGGAATGTAGCAAATCTGAGGGCTTCTGGGCTCTACTTTCTTGAGCAGAGTCTAGGGTCATTTATATGTTCACTACAGCAAAAATTTCCATTGTTAAATCTATACCCCAAAAACAAAGAAGAAAGTTAACCAAAAATTGTAAACTTAAAAAGAGAATACTTACCGTCCCTCCCCGACAACGGCGCCAAAATTTGATTGAGGTGGACTGCACACAAAAATACAGAATTTTAGAACTTAGAATAAAAAGTGCAAGTACTCAATACTACCGCATAACAAGTGGCTATGCGGTCGTGATCTACAAGGAGGGACTAGCGACGGAAGGTTTTTTAGCAAGATCTCTTTTAAATTACAAAGAATGGTTAAAGATCCCTTGTAGTTCTTAGAAAAAAGGAAAAATAAGTTAAAGTGAATTAGGAAGAAAGTGGTAGACTAAGAAAGTGGAGAAAATTGAAATGGATACACACACACACACACACACACACAAAGACATTGGAAAGATGGATAAAAGAGTTTGTGGTGTTGGTGATCTAAACTAAAGAATTACAAGAAAGAAAAACTAAAAGTTACTTATCTCTTCAGTGTCATATACCTAAACTCGTAGCTACAACTTACCTTGTCTTTGAAGGCGATCAAGCATGGCGTGTAGGATCTTCCCCATTCTTGATCTGCGCCAAGAATAAAAGGGCAAGCTATACTAGCAAAAGAATGGTTGTTCATCATCATAGGCGATCAAGGGCACTTGCAATAGTGAAGCAGTCTCGAGGCTATCAGATTCACTTGGATTGCAACACATTAGAGGAGAGTAAACAAAAACAAGAGTAAAGAAGAAGAAAAAACTTCGATTCAATTCAATAACAATGGAAGAAGAGATCACTTACACCGGTGTCACTTGTAGTACAAACTTGCTCTCATTCCTCCATGAAACTCGTTCTCCTCTCAGTTACATAAAGAAAAGAAAAAAATTACATAAAAAGAAAAACAAAAACCTAAGTTAGAAACGACTGATTAGCCTAAATTCTATTCTCTGCTAGGTCGTTTCTCTTTGCCTTTGAGATTGCAGGTATTTATAGGAGAAATGTAGAGGTTAGAGGAGTATGAATATAGGAGAAGCTGGATATTTTTGAATTTAAATTCTCTCTGTATCTGCAAGCTTGATTTGATATGGATATTCAGTTCTGATCTGCAGCTTATTGGCGTGTTGATTGTTGAATATAGTTTATCAAATGACAGAATTAGAAATAGTGATCAACTTAAGAGTTGTAGCTCTTTAACTTCTTTCTGGATTATCTTGAATCAATAGATTTGAATTCGATAGCAAAATTTATGATTCAAATACTAAAATATATCTAGTTAGAATCTGAGTCAAATTTGCGTCATCTCATCCATTGATGTTCTTTCTATCCATTGATCTCTTTGGATTTAGACTATGTATTTGATGTTATCCTCGGTTGATCTTTAAATTTAACCACTTGATTCACCAAAAACTGAATTTAACCAACTGGATTTGGGATCATCCTCCTTAACCAAATAGATCTAGTAATTCTAAATTTAACTTATATTTATTTGATTTATCCTCTTTCTCCCCATGATTATATTATGCAAAATAGACATTTAAGACAAAAAATTTAGCAGATTTATTATATGATAAATGTGAAAATATAATAAAGAATAATGCAATAAATGTGTGCAATCAGCAACCTTAAGACTCATGAGATGGAGAGGAAAGCTAGAGAAGAAACGGAACCACAAAAGAAAAAGACAATTGCCTTCAAGTCTACTCCCACCATCTCCGACGATGATGAGAAGAAGAAGATGATGAAGATCTTTCTCTCCTTGTAAGAAATGTAAGGAGGATATACAACAAGGCAGAGAACAACAATAGGAGATGATGACAAGGAAAGAAGGAAAAAGAAAATCATCTGTTTCAACTGTTGAAAATCTGGACATATCATTGTGAATGTTCGAATATCAAAAAAAGCCATCCTCCTCAAACAAGTCAAAGAAGCCACTTATGAAGAAAGCTCTCAAAGTTACATGGGATTCAGAAAGTGAATCCGAAAAGAGGTGTACATTTTAAAACGTGTGTTCATGGCAAATGATAACACACCTAAGGTAATTTTTGAACCATCCCTTGATGATTGTGATTTAACTATGGATGAATTAGGAGTTGCATTTGTAAAACTTTCAAATAACTATGATTTTCTAAAGAAAAAATATATAAAAATGAAAAAAGAAAAATAAAGCTTTTCAAATAAAATTATCACTCTTTCTAAAGAAAAGGATGATTTATCTTCCATCTTTTATCCACACAAAGAGATTTTAATGCATACAAGATTCATGTAAAGCAAAGTTTTTCATGATTGATGAAAGTGAAATGTCTACTTTAAAAACTAAATTCAACACTTTGAGAAATATTTTAAAGAAATTGAGTTTGATAAAGCTAAATTAGAAGTCATGTTTTTCAAGAAAAATTCTTCAAAAAGACATATCATACTACACATGCTCGCACTTCTAAATCACACACTAAACATGTACCACATGCTCATCATACTCATGTACCACATGCTCATCATACACATCATGCATCCATGTATGGTAGAATTATATATGTACTTATTGTGGCTAAAAGGGTCACCTAGCTAAATTTTATTTTGATCATACAAATACTTCAAATAATCATATTTGGGTTTGAAGTATTAACATCATAGGACCCAAGAAAATATGGGTACCAAAATCAACAACTTATTATTTGATATAGGTACACACCAAGGCTCCAAGACGTAGGGAGCGGTGGTATCTTGATAGCGGTTACTTAAGACACATGACTTGAGACATCAATAATTTTACAACCCTATCAAGATATCAATAAGTGGCACTATCACCGTCGGAGATAACTCAAAGGGAAAACATTATCAGTATAGGTAACACTAAAATGGTTCATCTCTATTGATTGAAAATGTTATTTTAGTTGATGGACACAAACATAACCTATTGAGTATTAGTCAACTATGTGATCGAGGTTTCAAAGTTAGTTTTGATGATTCTTCTTGCAATGTTTTAGATTGTAAAACCAATACTTGCATTCTTCCAGATTTCGCGAAAATAAAGTATATATTATGATATGTTAAATCTAGATTACAATGTTAAATTTTTAAATGCTTTTAATAAGGATTTTTGTTATGACATAGAAGATTAGGCCATGTATCTTTTAACCATCTATCTAGAATTAATTCTAAGGAATCGGTGAAGAGTATTCCTTACTTGAAGTTTGAAAAAGATCGCATTTGTAATGTGTGCCAACTTGAGAAAACACACAAGTCCTCTTTCAAACCAATCAAGGATATCATGACATCTAGACCATTAGAGTTAATCCATATGGATTTGTTTGGTTCTACTAAAACCAAGAGTTTAAATAAAAACCATTTTGTTTTTGTTTTGGTTGACGATTTTTCTCATTTTACATAGGTTTTCTTTTTGGAACATAAAGATCAAGCCCTTCATATTTTAATATTTTTCAAAAAAGGGTTGAAAAGAAAAAGGTTTTTCGATTTTACGCATAAGAAGTGATAGAGGTGGTGAATTCATTAACCATTCTTTTATCACTTATTGTGAAAAAATGAAATTAGGCATGAATTTTCTTGTCCTAAAACTCCATAACAAAATGAAGTCATTGAAAGGAAGAATCATACTCTTGAGGAAATAGTTAGGACAATGATTATTAAATACAGACTCCCTTAATATTTATAGGCTGAGGCCGTAAACACCTCATGTTACATATCAAATAGAATTTATTTTTTTAAAAATATTTTCTAAACTTTCTTTTGAAATTTATTATATGAGAAAGCCTAAGATTTCTTACTTTTGAGTTTTTGGATGCAAATGTTTTGTTCTAAACACCAAAGATAAATTAGGTAAATTTAATATTAAAGCTTTTGAAGCTATTTTTGTTGGTTATTTTAATACTAGCAAGGCTTATAGAATCTTCAATAAATTCACTTTGACAATTGAAGAATCTATGTATGTTAAGTTTGAAGAATCTAATGTTTTGTTAGGAATGTTGTAGAGATTGATTTTCTAGGTGAATATATGAAGAAAGTAACCTTGAAGACTCACCTATCTTGGAAGATAAGCCAAAACTTCATGAAAAAGGTGAAGTTTAAAAGGTTGAAGTGGCACTAACGCTACCACTTCCAAAAGATTAGAAATTCACTACAAATCATCCCAAGGAACTCATCATAGGTGATGTATCAAAGGAGGTAACTACTCGCTCCAAACTCTATGATTTTTATGGCCATGCTACTTTTATTTCTCATATTGAACCAAAGAACATCCTCGAAGCCGAGGGCGATTCATATTGGTTGCTTGACATGCAAGAAGAGCTCAATCAACTTGAGTGCAACCAAGTTTGGCATCTTACCCTAGACCCCATGATAGACCAACAATTGATACTAACTAGATTTTTAGGAACAAGTTAGATGAGTCGGGTAATGTTGTTAGGAATAAAGTTAGGTTAGTGGTCCAAGGTTATACCCAAATTGAAGGTATCGATTTTGAGGAAACCTTTGCACCCGTAGCACGGCTTGAAGCCATGCAGATTACACTTTCTTTTGTCTCTTATAAAGATTTCAAACTTATTCAAATGGATATCAAAAGCGCATTTTAAATGGTTTTATTAAAGAGGAAGTGCATGTTGAACAACCCCCTGGGTTTGTTGATCCTACACATCCAGATTTTGTTTTCATATTAGACAAAGCTTTATATGGTTTAAAGCAAGCTCCTAGAACTGATATGAAAAACTTCCAATATTCTTATTTCAAATGGTTTTGTAAAAGGAAAATTAGATACCACTTTGTGTACAAAGCACGTAGACAATGATATTTCTTATTGTTCAAAATTTATGTTGATGATATTATATTTAGATCTACTAATGAAAAGCATTGCAAAAATTTTTAATCATGGATGAAGAATGAGTTTGAGATGTCTATGATGGGCGAGCTAAACTACTTCCTTGGACTCCAAATCAAGTAAAGGTGTGATGGGATTTTTATAAATCAAGCCAAGTATACAAGGGAACTCATCAAGAAATTTGGACTTGAAGGGGAAAAGACGAGCAAAACTCTCATGACTACCACAACAAAACTTGTTAAGAATGAACAAGGTATAAATGTAGACATTAAAATTTATAGAAGCATGATTGGTAGTTTACTATATTTGATAGCTAGTTGGCCGGATGTTATGTTTAGTGTATGTCTTGTGTTAGATTTCAATCTTGTCCTAAAGAGTCCCACTTGATTGCGGTAAAACGCATTATTAGATATCTTAAAGGTACTATTAGAATGAGTTTGTGGTATTCGAAGACTGGACAATTTTTCATGATGAGTTTTTCGGATGCTGACTATGCCAGTTGTAGAGTGGATAGGAAGAGTACAAGTGAAACTGTCAGTTTCTAGGAAATTGTCTTGTTTCATGGTCTTCTAAAAAACAAAATTCTGTAGCCCTCTCAACTACTGAGACGGAGTATGTTGATGCCGAGTAATGAAATATACTCTCCTTGACTATAATTTGCATTATGATCATATTAAGAGATTTTGTGATAATACTAGTACTATTCATTAACTAAAAATGTAAATCAACATAGTAAGACAAAGCACATAGAAATGCGATATCACTTTCTTAGATATCACTATGAGAAAGATGATATTGAAATTGATTATGTTTCAACTGATTTTCAACTAGCAGATATTTTTACAAAGCCACTTGATTTTAACCGATTTTCTTTCATTTGTGGAGAACTAAATATTTTTATTATTGATTCATGAGTTTTATTTTCATATAATCTATATATGTTTTAATTTTTTTTTGTTGCTTTTACTTATCCTTTTTGATGCATGACAAAAAAGGGAGAAGTATTTATGAGCATTTAAGTTTAAGTGTTTATGAGTATTTATTAGTATTTATTTTTTTGGTATTTATTTGATCATGCTCTTATACAATGCCTTTATCATATATCTTATACTTGATGGCTAGCATAACCTGAGGGGAGCTTTTACAAAGCTCTTTCTTAGATTTTTTTAATAGCTCATATATTTTGTCATCATCAAAAAGGAGGAGATTGTTGACCCAAAGGTACAATCTCGGATTTTATGTTTTGATGATAACAAAGCATATGAAGTTATTTGGTGCTAATCAAGTTCAAGAGTGCATTTCAGGGTTCAAAGATATACACACACAAATGCACATTTTCAAAAAATATGATTTTGACATGTTTAGTTTTGATACTTGTTCCATATTTTTTTTCTAGAAATTTTTATCTCCGTTTAGAACTTGTATCTCATTGCAATGCATGTCTTCCCTCTTTCAAAATTCAAACAAAATTATTTCAAAATTTTCTATATCTTCAGAAATAAGCTAGACCTAGTTTTTGGCCTAGGTCGGTTGACTGGGCGGTCGACCCTACCTATTACAGGCCAGAACGGTCGACGGGCGGTGGTCGATCGATCCTCTGGCAATTAGGGTGTGCACGTTGTGCACATTTTTGGTCGACCGGTCCCCTATGCGGTCGACCGGGCGGTCGACTGACTGTAATCAGTTTTGGTCTCGGTTAAACATGGTCGACCGACCGATCGACTGGGAGCCAACAGTCATATTTTTTTAAATTTCCGGTAGACTTGCCGATCGCTCACTCCGCCACTCTGCCAGAATGGCAGAAATGACTAGTTTTGGAGACTAATTTTAACATGATTTTTAAAACCCGTTTAGTTGAATTTTAAGATTCAATTTCATCCTTTTAAACCTAGTAGAGCTATTCTAAATTTGTTTTTCTAAAATCAATATAACGGGTTATTAGGATTGAATTATACACATCAACAAATTCTATTGAAAATTTAGTTTTGCTTTCAAAGAGAAAAAGTTTCAATTTTTATTTTGTGCTCTTATTTTTAATGCTTTTTAATAGAGTTTTTCTGGTCTTAAAATCTCTCTTTCTGATTTTCACTCTCACTTACATCCTTGAGCTTCAAGTTTACTTACATCCTTGAGCTTTAAGTTTAAATTTTATTCTATATGATTTTTATAAGAGAGTTGCAAAGAGAGTGTTTGTGGTCTCTTGATAACTCAGAGCTTGTTATCTCAATTGGCTTTGTGCTACCTCTGGTGTAGAGGATTGAGTTGGGGAATTGTGCACTCTCAGTGGTTGTAATTTCTTGTTGTAAGGTCCCTTGTGAGGATCCAATAGTGGATAGTGAATCCTTCACGGTGGTGAAGGTGATTGGTTGCTAATGTTGCATATTTAGTATCATATTTTTATACTTATTCTAGAATAAAACTTTGCATTGTCTTAATTAATTGCTAATTTATTTGCAGGCCCATTCTTTAAGGAGATGAAGAGAAATGAGCCCAAAGCCCACCAAAATTCTGAATTAAATCAGAATTAATTCGCACTCAGTAAATCAGGGTAAAATCAAGAGGTTGAAAACCAGTTGAGAAGAATCCTCTCAGAACGATCGGTTAAAGCCAAGAATCAAGGCCATTTCGTCAGAAACCTGGACTCAAACGAAGAAACCAACTGAAGATAAATGCAAAAGGAAATCCCAGAGAGACCCACCAACAGGGTGTGGCCATCTGGCCACACCTGGCCGTGGAAACGCAGCCAAAGCCGCGTTTCCGCGGCTTGGTTGGGAGGATCTCCCCAGGATCCTCCTCGTGTGGGTAATGCCTATAAAAGGCAGTCTTTGCGTTGAAAAATGGATGACCATGCAGAGATAGGATTTAGACTAGTTTTCATTTCTTATAGTTTAGGTTTTTCTTTTCTTTTATGTAATTTGGATGTAAAGCTTAGGTTAGATGAAGATTCATGTAAGTAAGAGAGAGAGGCTGATGTTGAGAGTGACACCGATGTACCCTCCTCCTTCTTCCATCGTTTCAAGCAATAAAAGGTAATATTTTTATGTCTTCTTTACTCCTTTTCTTTTGCTTTAGTCTTCCTCTTCTACTTTACCTCGTTTGTTTTTGTGAGTTTACAAGTGAATTCCAAAGCACAAGTATAACGATGTTATGTGAGTGCCAACGATAGTTCATGAAGACGTTCTCCCTCAAGACGTATCACTTCATGCTTGTGCGAGACTTGATGATATAATGCGAACGGGGACTGAGCTCGGGCTTATGATCTATGCGTTGAACGCCTCCTAAACAAAGGTAGAACATGCAAAGGTTTTCAGGTAAGTCATCAATCATCTAGTAAGTATTTCTTCCTCTTCTTTCTTTCTTTCATTTCTGTAAATTAAATCACCAACCACTCCTTTTCACTTTCTTGTAAATAATCATTTGTACATAGTCGCTTTCGTCGTTTTCTGATTTTTTTCCACCTTCTTCATCTCTCATTTTCTTCTAACTTTAACATAATTCTTTTTCTCTTTTCTTTTTAAGAAATAAAGAAGAACTTTCGTTTTGTTTTCATAAAGATTTCAATAAAGAACCTAAAAAGCTTCTATCGCAAACCCTCCTTGTGGATCACGACCCGCATAGCCACTTGCTATAGCGGTAAGAATTGAGCGCTTGCACATCTTTATTTCTAAATCTAAAATTCTGTATTTTTTGGTGCAGGTTTTGCCTCAATCAAATTTGGCGCCGTGCCGGGGAAGGTAACGTTTTTATTGAAATCTGAATTTTTATTGAAAATTTTTTAGAACTAAAATGAATTTTCTTCTCTGTTGCAGGTTATAGGGCAAGCAAAGCAGGAAATAAAATTGCAGTAACATATAAGTGGTATTGGGCCTCTGCTCTAGAAAGCAGAGACCAATTGCCCTCTGCTTTGCCGCGGTTTCGCGGCCAAAGCCGCGGATACGCGGCCAAAAAGGAGTTGACTACTAACATTGTTTTTTTGCAAGGCTGCTTGACTTGCAAAATTCTAGTTTTCTGCAATTTGTTTTTTCTTATATGCCATCACCATAAGCCTACTAATAAACTAATATAAAATACATGTTGAAAAAGATAAAAATTGATTATACGTTTGTAGTTTAGGCACGTGTCTTTTCAATTCTTTTATTTTATTGTTGAAGAGTGCTGGAGCAAGGTATGTTCGCATTGCATGTAGAATAGGACTCACCTCTTGGTTGATCTTCATTGCTTTGAGTGAATCTTATTTACATATTTGTACACTTGCACAAACTTATCTTAAGGCACTAACCCATAAACAAGATAAGGTGGGGATTTAATCACCCTTCCTTGGCCAAAAATCATATTCCAAGCACTCACTAACCCAAGTCTACTAAAAATGAGTAGACGTTGGCCCTAGGGACATCTCGGACTCATTAGGAGATTATCCTAAGGGGGAAAGGTATTGAAATTTGACTCCTGCCAAATCAATGTCTAGGAAAGGGATTAAAGGCCGAAATCCCGAAGGTTGGTGGTTATTTAATTAAGGAACGTCTTTGACGGAAAACCTCCACCCAACCTTACCCTGACCTGGCTGATTAGCTTGTGGTCAAAGTCTACATTAGACCTCCGTGGACAGTCTAATCAGTTAGGAGTCGTCTAGGTCATAGTCTACCCTAACTTAGGTTAGAATTTTTCTTTTTTTGTGTTTGTTTATTGTTTGTTTTTCTTTCTTTTGTTTGTATTCCATTGTATGATATGACTTATAATAACAATTTTCCAACTTCAATAAATAATAATCCATATTACACATAAATTCTTTTTCGGATATTACCAACCCGGCATATCATAAATTTAACCAACCTAGTGTACCAGATTGGTCTTATCCGAATCAATATAACCATGTCCCAATCTTATAACCATAATTTCCATAATGATTTCAACTCTTCACAGAGTCAGTGGGGAGTTTAGTTGTTTTGCTCGAGGACGAGCAAAAGATAGGTATGGGGGTGTGATTGGTCGCTAATGTTGCATATTTAGTATCATATTTCCATACTTATTCTAGAATAAAACTTTGCATTGTCTTAATTAATTGCTTAATTTATTTGCAGGCCCATTCTTTAAGGGGATGAAGAGAAATGAGCCCAAAGCCCACCAAAATTCTGAATTAAATCAGAATTAATTCGCACTCGGTAAATCAGGGCAAAATCAAGAGGTTGAAAACCGGTTGAGAAGAATCCTCTCAGAATCGATCGGTTAAAATCAAGAATCCAAGGCCATTTCGTCAGAAACCTGGACTCAAACGAAGAAACCAACTGAAGATAAATGCAGAAGGAAATCCAGAGAGACCCACCAATAGGGTGTGGCCATCTGGCCACACCCTGGCCACGGAAACGCGGCCAAAGCCGCGTTTCCGCGGCTTGGTTGGAGAGTTAGGGGGAGCGTTTGCTCCCCCGATCTCCCCGGGATCCTCCTCGTGTGGGTTATGCCTGTAAAAAGGCAGTCTTTGCGTTGAAAATGGACGACCATGCAGAGATAGGATTTAGACTAGTTTTCATTTCTTATAATTTAGGTTTTTCTTTCTTTTATGTAATTTGGATGTAAGCTTAGGTTAGATGAAGATTCATGTAAGTAAGAGAGAGAGGCTGATGTTGAGAGTGACACCGATGTACCCTCCTCCTTTCTTCCATCGTTTCAAGCAATAAAAGGTAATATTTTTATATTCTTCTTTACTTTCCTTTTCTTTTGCTTTAGTCTTCCTCTTCTACTTTACCTCGTTTGTTTTGTTGAGTTTACAAGTGAATTCCAAAGCACAAGTATAACGATGTTATGTGAGTGCCAACGATAGTTCATGAAGACGTTCTCTTCCTCAAGACGTATCACTTCATGCTTGTGCGAGACTTGATGATAAATGCGAACGGGGACTGAGCTCGGGCTTATAATCTATGCGTTGAATGCCTCCTAAACAAAGGTAGAACATGCAAGGTTTTCAGGTAAGTCATCAATCAATCTAGGTAAGTATTTCTTCCTCTTCTTTCTTTTCTTTCATTTCTGTAAATTAAATCACCAACACCACTCCTTTTCACTTCCTTGTAAATAATCATTTGTACATAGTCGTTTTCGCCGTTTTCTGATTTTTTTTCACCTTCTTCATCTCTCATTTTCTTCTAACTTTAACATAATTCTTTTTCTCTTTTCTTTTTAAGAAACAAAGAAGAACTTTCGTTTTGTTTTCATAAAGATTTCAATAAAGAACCTAAAAAGCTTCTATCGCAAACCCTCCTTGTGGATCACGACCCGCATAGCCACTTGCTATAGCGGTAAGAATTGAGCGCTTGCACATCTTTATTTCTAAATCTAAAATTCTATATTTTTTGGTGCAGGTTTTGCCTCAATCAGAAGGCAGGGACGTAAAGCGGTGGCTCGAGCCTCGAAATAAATCCTTTGTTTGTGATTGCTTTATATCTCTATATTTATTTGTTTATCATTCATTCATTCTTGCTGATCAATGCTCATCTCAGCTAGATAGCAATTAAGCACCTCAACTCTTATTTAGAGGAATCACGAGGAGAAGTTCAAAGCCCTTCACGGGAAATTCGGCATCAAGTCATGTTTTGAGTGATCAGTTTGCATCATTTCATATTATATTGTATTGAATTGTAATTTGATTTGCTATACACCTATTCACCCCCTCTAGGGTAATTTCAACAACATCACAGACTCACTGACACCCTGATGCCAACCATATCAGAAGTACAGATCAGTACTCCAAAGAGCATGGTCAAATCAATTTCAAAAGCCAATGGTAAAAACAAGTTAGGCAAGATCTAAGCATAATCATTTCCATTTCAACAAAAAGTTTTCATTTCAAAGATATTTTTATTCCGATTGCCATTTCATTAAGTTTATTTGATTACATATGACAAGAGTAATACAATATATTCTATTACATTTATGTTTACATTTTTGAAAAGAAATGTAGCAAATCTGAATCCAGGCACTCCAATCCATTCAGCTAGTCTCGCCTCGCCTCCGAACTCTGAAGACACCATCAGAGTCATAGGAGAACATGACAGCTCAGCAAGGAAAGAAGTAAGGGTTTCAAAGCAGGGATTTTTTTAAGAAGATAGAGAAGATGATTTTCTCTCGCTTCTCACTCTTTATTTATAGATGGATGATAAGCCAAACTGTCTTCAATTCAAACTACAAAACTATAAAAAGTTAGCCTACTTCTCGAGATTGTTGGTCAACAGGAAATGGCAGAAGATTACTTGTTTCTGTCAAGCCATAAATTCCTATAATCCCAGTCATAATGACGCCAGGATTTGAAGAGACGCAGTATGCAACTTTTGAGGAATTTAACCGACTGATGTGACAGTTAGCAGCCAGTTGTACAATCTCTAATTAATTTTAGAAGATCTGTAATGATCCAAAAAGATTTGTAGTATGCTCATCTACCCACAAGCACCAAAATGAGTTTAAGGCATTAAGATTCTCTCCGATCCACTTCGTTCCCCCGACTTTCCTTCCGCAAACTCCAGGAAGTGGGAAGAAAATGACATCTATAATGGTCAAAATTTGACCCGCATTAGAATGATGGCATGAATTCAAACTACCGAGGAGTTCTCCTAAGACATCCATACCCCTTAGAATCTATCCTAAAGCCTCTGTCACATCAGCCTTCCCTGAGCCACCTCCATCCAAAGATGCTTTTGACCCAGAGCCGCATTCCACCATCCTAAGACTTTTACCACTCTGAAATCTTTACCGCCTCAGGTTTTCTCCAGTCTGAGACCCTCCCCATTCCCTAAAACTCCAACAGTAGTTCATCCTTGATCTCCATCGATAGTTATGCAGCTCTATCATTCCCACATTCATAACGTGTAACGCATTGCTAGCGTGGATAGTTATGAAAAAGTGGCAGATTTTCAGCATGCAATCCCAACCGACTAGCACCGATGATCATGACCATTACAGCAAATCAAGCATGTGCAGTTGCAGTAGTCCATCAATTCTGCCTCCACGCCAGCATTCATGTCAGATATATATTATCCTTCTTCTCCAAGGAGAAGGAGGTTGCATCCCTATTCCTCAGAGCATACACACCCCACTGCACTAAAAGTTTTCATGTTCTAGTCTACCACCATACTAGCAATCTCTCTGTGCTAGTCCATCCCATTATACACTAGTAATTTTTTTGTGCTAGTCCATCCCAAAACACACTGGCAGTTTTTCTCTGCTCGGTCCATCCACATTTTCTTTCTGACTGTTAATTCTCACGCCCGAGGTCTTAAGGGACACCACATGGTGTTCATGTCCTGAAAGGTGTCTCTTCTCTGTGTGCTCTGACGATCGAATCGAGGAGCGTCCGGTCGCTTGTGGCGTAGATTCATCCACCGTGAACTGGTAAGATTTTTCCCACCACACCTCACAACAAAACTTTTGGGGTTTCTAAGAGTCGTAGCTAGAATGTCAAATGTTTTAGGAAGTGGTGCAAAAATGATGTTGGAAATCCTGAAAGATTAAAGTCGAGTATACACTAAATTTTTCTTCAAGGACTAGAAATGAGGTAGAGCATGAAGTATTTATCGCAAGATTAAGTGTAGCACTAGCAAAAAGGATGGAGAAATGCAGGTTAAGAGCAACACAAAGTTTGTAAGACATAGATCCACAAGGATTATAAAGCCAACATTTGACTCTATAGAAGTATTTATTGTTGTGGTGCAAAAGTGTTGGATATATACTAAAAGTCTTAGCCTTTTTGTACTAGAACTCAATATGTGATTTATTATTTATATTATTTCCATTTTATGAGAATCTGTATGGGCAAATGATTGTACCATATGCATGTGTGTCTTATGTTCTACATTGTAAATGATCTGGTATGTAGAGTTCGGCTTACACACAGAAGATCAGATCATCAGATCCCTATATAATATAAGTTAGATCCACAATCTTAGATAGAGTTAGACACACCATCGGTAGGATTGTAATGCAATCTTCTGAAATAATCTATCTTGATTATAGGAGACTGTTTGATATCTCAGATTATTACATTAGTGTACTTTATGTGTATTGAACAGGACCAAGTTGAGGTAATTTTCTATATACTGACTATATTAGAAAATTAACACCTCATGGTTAGTATGAGTCCTTAAACTCTAATCCCGAAATGTTCAATGGACATGTGTATATTATATTTGTCACTTTGATTATTAAGAAGTGAGATTCTTTTATGAATCAATAGCTTTAGTGAGTTGAGTGATAATATAATGTGTACGATGGACATTATTCATAGATGGAATCCACGTCCCGATATGAGGGAATGGTGATGTCCTCTTGAGAAGCTTATTAGCTTTGTTCATGTCAAATTCTGTGAGTGGATTTAATTATCCGACATGACAAATAAGTTAAGTGGTAGGTATCAAGGATAAGATATCAATTAAATAAAATTGTAGTAATTTAGTTTAATCAACGGACATCAAAAATCTTAACATAGGAAGATTTTAGGCATATAATAATAAGGATCTCGAAAGTAACTTTGAGATAAGGATGAAGTACAATTGCAATATTTTAGTGGATTGAATTGTAATTTATGAAATTAAAGATTTTAATTCGGGTTGAATTAGGGTTTCCTAATTTTATTAGAAGTCTAATCCTTATTTGATTCCTAGTGGTTCTATCATAGCCTATACAAAGCCTCCTATAGCTCTTGACCGAACAAGAAGACATCATACACAATAAACAAAAAGGAGGAAAAAACCTTTGTTTTTAAAAGGCGAGAGAAAAGAGCTAAATGAGAGAACGGAAGTTCAGAGCTCACCCTCCATCTGATCTAGTACTTTGAAATACAATAGAAGATTACGAGGTGTTCGAGATGTCTTCCTAGTTTGTATTTGAAGATTGTTATCGAAATCAATCCCACAAGATCTCAAAGGTATGATCTCAATTTTCGTTAAATCTATAGGATTGCATATGCACAATATTTGTTGTTCAGTCTGTATCCATTCAAGGCAATTTCATGAATTTTTCACACTTTAAAAAAGCTCATCAAACACTTTAAAGTTGTAAAGATTCAAAAAATCCCAAGATCCTTCTGAAGTGACACTTTATCCAAGCAAGCATCCTTGTTGCTCTCAAGATCAACAAGAAGAGATATGTAGGTATCATCTGGAGAGGCCAACCATAGACGTCGAGAAAAATATGCAAATTGAAACTAAATCTAGCTAATAGATCCTATCTACTTAAAAATGGGGTCCTTCCTCAGGCTAAACCAAAATGGTTTCTTGATCCTAAACATCTTAGTGGTGGGAGAAATGTTCTTTGTAGCATTAAGGATATGAAGCAGATAACAAGACTGATCTAGGCAACAGATGACACAGAGAAAACCGTACATTATAGTCCTCATAAATAAAAGTGCAGGTGGGAAACTTAAGCCTAATAGTGGACATTTAATGCATTCTCACCTCCCCCTCGGGAAGTTAACAGACCGTTCTTGACTAGGTGATAGCCTCATCGATGAGGGGGAATGAACATGGTATTCCCAAGTTGTTTTTCGATACCTTAACATGCCAAGCCTATTGGACTAGCATAAAACAAGCATCGATGATAGGGATCAGACTGTCAATGTCGTAATCTGAATTTCTCTTGAGCGCTTCTCGGTCAAACTGAGGTTGGTCGACATCACCAGGATCAATTCCTTATCGAGTTTAGGTTTCAGAGATGGCATGGATCTGACTCATTTACACCCCTACTTGGGGTCGAGCCAAGATGAGATTTTTATTCACATGTGTGTGTATGTGTGTATGATTTCTGTACTCAGCCGCCAACTGAGAGAGTTTCTCAGCTGGTGGTGACGTGGCTCAATCTATACCACATATCGGTGGCAGAGTGTAGGCGTTAAAATGTCACGCCCCGCTTCCCAAAATACGTGGAAACGGAGTCGCGACGAGAGTCGGCGACGCATATATGCGAGGAAAATACCCCACGTATACACGCTAAGCCTAAATTAACCTAAACAAGCTATAAATCAGAAGTATAATAATCAATAATCACTGCAATAATACATATAAGACTACACAATTATAGCAGATGAATAATGACAAGAAGATGGCAGCTGAAAGCAATAAGGATAGAATCAAAGATGGCAGAAATATAAAAGAGATGAGGATACCAGAACAGAAGAAAGAGCGTCCAGTCCCTCGCAAGATGAACAGTCTCGACGAACACCTGCACATTAGAACATTCGTCCAATATTTGGACGTGCAAATCGAGGGTCGTCAGAACGCGACCATAATGAGTGTGTGTGTAAAGGGGAAAGAACTCGTGCAGAAGAAACAATGTGCATAAATAATAATAAGAACAACTGCAGATATAAGATAATCAAATAACATGTTACATAAGCAACTGAATAACAATGCAATAATATACATGATAGCAACACGAATAAAGATAGCAAGAATAAGAGTACAGGTAAAAGACAAGTAAAGCAACTGTAGCAAACAACGGATGTCTAGATGTATATCCTAGCACTATCTCTAACCTAGTACATAATCTGGTCCTGGTTATAATCATGTGTCTATCATAATGATATATAGATATACAATCAAGTGATTACAGTCAGTCATAATACATCAACAGTTTATTATTAATTATGTCAGCGAACACCAATTGTCACATGTAATAGACGCATCCCATACTACGCCTACCACACATGCCAATCGATGTCCTCAGTTATTGAAACTGATCGGTTGGAGACATTGTCCATGCTTTAGGTGGTCCCGTACATACCCGGGACCACGGCCCAGACTCCTGGCGCTGAACCAGGACCTACCGCCAGGTAGTCAAGAACATATAAACAGGAACAGGTACATGTATAACATGTATAACAGGAAACATGACGGGGTGCCAGTCACCCCACGGGAACCCTGCAGTGGAACCCTCTTTCGGCTGCGCAACCTAAATCTTAGGTCCACCCAAAATACGGACGCTGTCTCCTCCATCAATCTCCCCAATCCCAGTGCAAGTGGTTTATTATCAGGTTTTAGTTTATCAAGATTATTTAGTATACATGTTACTTAAATCTCTGGGATGACTCAGTGGTGGTCACGGTAACAATATCAACATGTGAAAGTCAGGGTACCGGTATAACAGGAGTATAACATGTCAAGTAACAGGATACCGGTATAACAGGAATATATGTAATGAGTAAACATGCGGGTGTTGTTACCGTGCAATAATATTTTCCAGCAAATTTCAGTAACATGAACATGATAGTTGTCAGGTAGATATAGTAAGATATAATCAGTCAGGTTTCACAGGTAAAATAAGATTATTCAAGATGAGTAACAACCTACTGCCATGAACAGAATAATCCAAGCAATGTATGTATTCAACTCATTCCTCCAAGTCATCGATATTTCTAAATCACAACTCAACTAAAATAGTCACATCTAAATACTGATCAATATCCAATATAGATAACATAAATTCAAGTTCCACTTAAACTCCAACTAAGTCCAAATACTGATCCAAGAGTCAAGTAATCCAGTCTCTAATATCATAACAAGTCCACATCAACATCTAAACGAATCATCACTTAGGTTATTAACAATGAAAGAATAACAAGCTGGAAGGTCCTCTACATGAAATATGTCACATGTCCTCTATAACTCTAGTTCAGTCCAAATCTGAATAAGTTCACGTACCATCCAATTGTCATGAACTCTAATCTTTAATAAGGTAAGATCACATCTAGTATATCCCCAAACAGTTACAATATAGAATATCTACTTCTGATACTTAACATCAAGGACATGTCATCTAATAAATCTCATATACACAACTATAGATTCAAGTCAATACTACTAATTCATAATGCCAACAGTTCCATGATCATCAAGTATTAATACACCTCGAGCAATCTGATATAATATAATTCCATTCCAACATATATCAATATTCAGTACTAGTCCTCTCACTCCACATACAGCTCTGATTCCCAATCCTCAAGGGTTCACACTTCTATTAAGGTCAAACATGATATCCCAATACTCGGCAACTTAACTGATACATGCCTCTCGGATCTAATAGATCAAATCATTACTACCAATATCTATCTCTGGAAGTCACATACATCCATCTATAATCATCTCATAACTCAAGGCAAGGACCACAATCCATAAGGGAACTAAACACAGCAGCCAAACATGCACTAGTCGACTAGGGGGAGCAATCAAGTCGACTAGGGAAATATTAGTCGACTAACAAGTTAGGATCAGTCGACTAGTCATCCTATTAGTCGACTATAAAAGGTATCAAGTCGACTGACAGGGAACAACAGAGAGTCAGCCATTCTTCTGGAAGGTAAGCTAGTCGACTAGGGTCAAGGGGTAGTCGACTAATACTCGTATTAGTCGACTATCAATATGGGCAAGTCGACTAATCTGGCTTGCAACCTGATACAGATTCAATTCCGCACATACTCTCAATCTACCAAAGGAACTCACTGCTTCTCTCATGCACACTGCCCACAACATATAGGTTCTACATTATGTCTATACACAAATTGTCCAACACTCAAGTGGTAACAAGGGATTCCAACGTCATATATATATATATATATATATATATATATATTATATATATATATATATATATTATATATATATATATATATATATATATGCATCTCCTATTCTATGCATTCATCATGTAAAAATAAGAGAAATGACAAATCCACTTCCATACTAAAAGTTCTCCACACTCATAACAATATAACACATTAAATGATTTATCTCATACATAAAAATATTTACAATTACTCCAAATTAAAGAATGAGAGAGAGATGAGGAGAAACACTCACTTGAACTGACGCGGTTTCGGAACCGAATTGCCGTCTGGTCTTCACTGCACGAACCGGTACTGATCTACGGATCATCTCATGGATCAATCTTCGAATCACCATTGTATCAGGTCCACAACGAGCACGAGTCTGGACCGGGTCCAGGTCTCCTGTAGCTGGGTTCGGATCTCACCGAACGGATCCGAAATACAGGAAAGGACTTTAGTTCCTGCGGCTTGTGGCTTCTGAGAAATATAATCAACCAGATTGTAGTTCTGATCTGATCTTCCCTGACAATAAAATTTACACAAGGCAGAATCCTCAAGCAATGACAAAATCTTCCAAAGCTTGCAACAAACAATCCAATTTCCTAGATATCTTGAAGAAAAACAGGCTTTGTTTCAACCACAATAATTTAATAACGCTCCACAATTCACCAACAAGTCTTAAGCCCTGCACTTAAATTGTGGAACAACCACAGGTCATGTATAACTTATCCCAATTGTCATAAATCAGGGGAGAAGAAACAAAGATACAACAACATAATACTTCCAATAAAACCATATCTCAAGTTGAAAAGGAGTTATTATTTTTTTTTTTAGCATCAAAATTTAACTTCTGGAAAAAAACTCTCAACGAAGATATTATCAAAATCTAGCCCCTTGAAACTTCATCGGTTTTGTTCTGTCTCAAAAATAATTTTTATATTTAATAATAATAATCTCAGAAAAAATAATAAATCAACTTGATTAAATAAAAATACTCAGTAAATAAAAATAAATACTTGAAGAAAATAAAATACAGTAATTTAGATTAGGGATATTACATTCTACCCACCTTAATAAAAATTTCGTCCTCGAAATTTCAATAAAGCGGGGAATGGTAAAAAAATCAAGGTCAAGAAGAAACAGACAAGCTTCAAACAGGGAATGATAAAAGAATCAACAATCAAGAGGAAAAATACAAATAAGCTCCCACGTTGCCTCGCTGGGACACTACGATTCCGCTGCGTGCTCTGATCTCTGCTACCAGCTTCAACATGGAGTAACCGATCTCAAGAGATGGAATCAGGAGGAATGAATAGGAAGGAAGGATGAAATCAAGATGGACATCCAAATCACTCTAATTAAAGTGTTAGAATCATGAATATCAACAGATCAAGAACGGAATTCCAAAGGGAGGACGATCAATTTCCAAATGGAGTCAATATTGTCACGTGAATAGTATATGTATATTGCAGTATAAGTATAACTGGCTCAGGTTACAGGTAGGAACTAGGTTCTCTCTTGCGAAACAAGAGTCAAAATTCAAGATCGCAAGTCGAAAACTTAGGCTCTGATACCACAATAACCCTGTCACGCCCCGCTTCCCAAAATACGTGGAAACGGAGTCGCGACGAGAGTCGGCGACGCATATATGCGAGGAAAATACCCCACGTATACACGCTAAGCCTAAATTAACCTAAACAAGCTATAAATCAGAAGTATAATAATCAATGATCACTGCAATAATACATATAAGACTACACAATTATAGCAGATGAATAATGACAAGAAGATGGCAGCTGAAAGCAATAAGGATAGAATCAAAGATGGCAGAAATATAAAAGAGATGAGGATACCAGAACAGAAGAAAGAGCGTCCAGTCCCTCGCAAGATGAACAGTCTCGACGAACACCTGCACATTAGAACATTCGTCCAATATCTGGACGTGCAAATCCAGGGTCGTCAGAACGCGACCATAATGAGTGTGTGTGTAAAGGGGAAAGAACTCGTGCAGAAGAAACAATGTGCATAAATAATAATAAGAACAACTGCAGATATAAGATAATCAAATAACATGTTACATAAGCAACTGAATAACAATGCAATAATATACATGATAGCAACACGAATAAAGATAGCAAGAATAAGAGTACAGGTACAAGACAAGTAAAGCAACTGTAGCAAACAACGGATGTCTAGATGTATATCCTAGCAATATCTCTAACCTAGTACATAATCTGGTCCTGGTTATAATCATGTGTCTATCATAATGATATATATAGATATACAATCAAGTGATTACAGTCAGTCACAATACATCAACAGTTTATTATTAATTATGTCAGCGAACACCAATTGTCACATGTAATAGACGCATCCCATACTACGCCTACCACACATGCCAATCGATGTCCTCAGTTATTGAAATGATCGGTTGGAGACATTGTCCATGCTTTAGGTGGGTCCCGTACATACCCGGGACCACGGCCTAGACTCCTGGCGCTGAACCAGGACCTACCGCCAGGTAGTCAAGAACATGTAAATAGGAACAGGTACATGTATAACATGTATAACAGGAAACATGACGGGGTGCCAGTCACCCCACGGGAACCCTGCAGTGGAACCCTCTTTCGGCTGCGCAACCTAAATCCTAGGTCCTCCCAAAATACGTACGCTGTCTCCTCCATCAATCTCCCCAATCCCAGTGCAAGTGGTTTATTATCATGTTTTAGTTTATCAAGATTATTTAGTATACATGTTACTTAAATCTCTGGGATGACTCAGTGGTGGTCACGGTAACAATATCAACATGTGAAAGTCAGGGTACCGGTATAACAGGAGTATAACATGTCAAGTAACAGGATACCGGTATAACAGGAATATATGTAATGAGTAAACATGCGGGTGTTGTTACCGTGCAATAATATTTTCCAGCAAATTTCAGTAACATGAACATGATAGCCGTCAGGTAGATATAGTAAGATATAATCAGTCAGGTTTCACAGGTAAAACAAGATTATCCAAGATGAGTAACAACCTACTGCCATGAACAGAATAATCCAAGCAATGTATGTATTCAACTCATTCCTCCAAGTCATCGATATTTCTAAATCACAACTCAACTAAAATAGTCACATCTAAATACTGATCAATATCCAATATAGATAACATAAATTCAAGTTCCACTTAAACTCCAACTAAGTCCAAATACTGATCCAAGAGTCATGTAATCCAGTCTCTAATATCATAACAAGTCCACATCAACATCTAAACGAATCATCACTTAGGTTATTAACAATGAAAGAATAACAAGCTGGAAGGTCCTCTACATGAAATATGTCACATGTCCTCTATAACTCTAGTTCAGTCCAAATCTGAATAAGTTCACGTACCATCCAATCGTCATGAACTCTAATCTTTTAATAAGGTAAGATCACATCTAGTATATCCCCAAACAGTTACAATATAGAATATCTACTTCTGATACTTAACATCAAGGACATATCATCTAATAAATCTCATATACACAACTATAGATTCAAGTCAATACTACTAATTCATAATGCCAACAGTTCCATGATCATCAAGTATTAATACACCTCGAGCAATCTGATATAATATAAATTCCATTCCAACATATATCAATATTCAGTACTAGTCCTCTCACTCCACATACAGCTCTGATTCCCAATCCTCAAGGGTTCACACTTCTATTAAGGTCAAACATGATATCCCAATATTCGGCAACTTAACTGATACATGCCTCTCGGATCTAATAGATCAAATCATTGCTACCAATATCTATCTCTGGAAGTCACATACATTCATCTATAATCATCTCATAACTCAAGGCAAGGACCACAATCCATAAGGGAACTAAACACAGCAGCCAGACATGCACTAGTCGACTAGGGGGAGCAATCAAGTCGACTAGGGAAATATTAGTCGACTAACAAGTTAGGATCAGTCGACTAGTCATCCTATTAGTCGACTATAAAAGGTATCAAGTCGACTGACAGGGAACAACAGAGAGTCAGCCATTCTTCTGGAAGGTAAGCTAGTCGACTAGGGTCAAGGGGTAGTCGACTAATACTCGTATTAGTCGACTATCAATATGGGCAAGTCGACTAATCTGGCTTGCAACCTGTTACAGATTCAATTCCGCACATACTCTCAATCTACCAAAGGAACTCACTGCTTCTCTCATGCACACTGCCCACAACATATAGGTTCTACATTATGTCTATACACAAATTGTCCAACACTCAAGTGGTAACAAGGGATTCCAACGTCATATATATATATATATGCATCTCCTATTCTATGCATTCATCATGTAAAAATAAGGGAAATGACAAATCCACTTCCATACTAAAAGTTCTCCACACTCATAACAATATAACACATTAAATGATTTATCTCATACATAAAAATATTTACAATTACTTCAAATTAAAGAATGAGAGAGAGATGAGGAGAAACACTCACTTGAACTGACGCGGTTTCGGAACCGAATCGCCGTCTGGTCTTCACTGCATGAACCGGTACTGATCTACGGATCATCTCATGGATCGATCTTTGAATCACCATTGTATCAGGTCCACAACGAGCACGAGTCTGGACCGGGTCCGGGTCTCCTGTAGCTGGGTTCAGATCTCACCGAACGGATCCGAAATACAGGAAAGGACTTTAGTTCCTGCGACTTGTGGCTTCTGAGAAATATAATCAACCAGATTGTAGTTCTGATCTGATCTTCCCTGACAATAAAATTTACACAAGGCAGAATCCTCAAGCAATGATAAAATCTTCTAAAGCATGCAACAAACAATCCAATTTCCTAGATATCTTGAAGAAAAACAGGCTTTGTTTCAACCACAATAATTTAATAACGCTCCACAATTCACCAACAAGTCTTAAGCCCTGCACTTAAATTGTGGAACAACCACAGGTCATGTATAACTTATCCCAATTGTCATAAATCAGGGGAGAAGAAACAAAGATACAACAACATAATACTTCCAATAAAACCATATCTCAAGTTGAAAAGGAGTTATTATTTTTTTTTTTTAGCATCAAAATTTAACTTCTGGAAATAAAACTCTCAACAAAGATATTATCAAAATCTAGCCCTTGAAACTTCATCGGTTTTGTTCTGTCTCAAAAATAATTTTATATTTAATAATAATAATCTCAGGAAAAATAATAAATCAACTTGATTAAATAAAAATACTCAGTAAATAAAAATAAATACTTGAAGAAAATAAAATACAGTAGTTTAGATTAGGGATATTACAAAAAATCTCATAAATCTCGCCTAAAGAACCGTCAATCACATTGACCAAAATACCCCCATTTTACTTTTAACCTCGCAAAAGCTCACGTTGACCAAAAAAAATTGTAATTTTCAAACAATTTCCATTGAATTGATCTGCAATTTCGCGTTATTTTCAATTCATATAGGTTTAATAAAGAAACTGAAATGAATAGGAAAATGCAATTTGATGTAGGAAAGCCGTATAATTTTTTGTATTACAAATGTACAGTGTAAAAAAATAAAGAAATATAATAGTTGATGATTTATTTTGTACATATTTTACACTGGTGATAAGAACTCTGACCAAGATCGCAGATATTTATAAATCCTATATTTGCGTAACTACCGCAATATTTACAGGTTGGTTGGATAATATTTCATGCAATTTTTAATGAACTGTGAATATGGTCGATCTTGGTACTAAGAAATGCTTTACTATCAACATTATAACTGCGGCCAAGGTCACAGATTGCAGTACATATACATTCAGATAGTATCAAAATATATTAGCAGTGAGACCATGGTCACAGTCCTAGTATAACACAACTTCCAATCCTATATCACAACTGTGACTATAGTCGCAGACCTCAAATTCCTGTCAACCATAATACAAAAATTTCTTAGTTGTAGTCCTTACTAAATAGTAGTAAAATTCAAACAGATAATGAATAAAGTATGCATAGAAATAATAAACGAAACATGCTATCGTTAAGCATTGCGACCATAGTCGCAGTCCTTATTCGCATGCCACATGTAACAGAATTTTGATCGTTTATAAAATGCAACAAGCACTATGATCATAGTCGCAATCCTTATTCACATGCTACATGTAATAGAATTTTGATCATTTATAAAATGCAACAAAGGTCGTAGTCCTAGTAACAATCTGACCTAACAAAGCAGATTAGCCTGTAACTATAAGAGCAGTCTGCGTATATAACAAGTTATAAAATACTATATTAATTACTCTAATCTAATTGCAGTAATTAATATCCTATCTACCGTGATACAACAACAGTCTAAAAAAAGTGCACTAAAATTAATCTCGATAAAGAAAAAATGTGCAACATATGAAATTTAAATATATATAGAAAAAATCTATAAAAAGCTAATTTGTAGCTCACATCATAAACTTTTGAAAAAAGGGTACTCTTTGGATTCTCTCGCCATAACTGCTTCTATTAAGTTTAATTTCTTTTTATTTCTTCTTCGAATACTCAACCGTCACCTATAATACTTATTATTACTATTCACGTCATTTCATAGTATTGGCCTTTTTGTAGTGTCTGTAAGTAATATATTTTAAAGATCTCATATCTAAAAAAATATTTATGCTCTTCTTCAATTTGATTTCTAAACTTCCTAAAATAATTTATTCTTGAATCATGTCTTCCCCAACTTCTTCCTCTGAATACTCAGATTTCAAGTTCAATCATTCTCCCACTGGTCCCTTTCTTCAAGTGATTCTAGTGAACTGATGGCAGTCTGGACTTCTCTCATTTTGACTATCTTACTATATCAAATAATATTACTTCTGATCCTCCTCTTCATGAGGATAATCAACCGAGGAACTTATTCCTCTGCCACTTTACAAAGAGATGCTTGATAAAAACATGTCCTCTGATGCTGAAGGCGCTCTTTCTTTGAGCATATCCTTTGGAAGTTCTTCTCGATGCGGATCGGAGGTAAAGCTTGATACAAACGACCTATTCTGAGAGTTTATCAACAAACTAAAGTACCCTTAAAAAGAAAAAGAAAGCGAAGAGGACAGCGAGCTGGTCAACGAGGGAGAAAATAAAGAAAGAAAGAATGAAGAGGAAGACAGGGATAATGAAGACGACGAATCTGCTTATGATGGTAATGACGACAAGGACTAGGATTTTCTGATCCTTTGATTTTCACCTTATTTTTATCTTCTTTTAAGATCTTCTAATGCTAATTTTTTGTAAGGTCATATTCTGACCATATTATGTTATAAATAAAATTTACTTCTATCTAATAATGATCTTTCATATTTTAAAATACATGTAAAGTACGTTTCTTTCATGTATTTTAATTCGCAGTGATCACAGGACTTTGAGTGATTTCATAAACACTACTTCCATGGTCGCGGACCTAATATATTACCTCAAATATTGTTATCATACGATAAGAAATATAATCATTTTTTATAGAATAATGTAAATCTTTTATTAAGAAGTAATTATGATCGCACTCTATGATTATAAATGAAAAAACATTAGTTTTGCATCTCAAACTACGACCATGGTCGCAGTATTCTGTTAATAATCACTCTCAAATAAAAAACTATGACTATGATCGCAGTCCATTATTAACTATATTGATACATGAAACTGTGACCATGGTCATAGTCTTGACAAAACAGTTTGATCGCTGTACATTCAATCAAGTCAAAAAAGTGTGACCATGGTCACAGTCTAAAGTTAACTATATCGATAGTTGATATTGTGATCATGATCGTAATCCTCTCAAAATTAGTATACTTCAATATATATCACAAATTAAAAAAATATACGACTACAGTCGTACTGTATAACACAAATGCAAAGTTCTTCCTATGCATGAAAATAGAGACAATAGCCGCAGTAAAGAATAAACATATAAAATCATAAGTAAATTGCAACTATAGTCGTAGTCAGTAAAATTCTTACAGATCATATCATAAATTTTTGTAAAAATGAATTTATTTGTATATCAGTTAAGCACAAAAAATGACATGCTTATGAGTTTCACATGATACAATCATGATATAATTGTAAACTGCGACTAAGTTCGCTTTTATAATAATTGAGAAATTATTTTATTGAACACTACGAGCTTAGTCGCATTCTTGAAAACATAATATCTGCGTATAAAAATTAATGAAGAAGTATTCAAATTACTTTAGGGCTGCAATTAAGATCGCAGATTCACAACCAAAAAAGTTAAAGGATTGTTGATGAGGACAAAGACCAAAATTAAATTTTTCATATGAATCTTGCGTCTGCGACCATGATCGCAATCTCGATACAAACGTAATAATTATTTTCAGTGAGGACTGAGAACAACAAATAAATAACATGAATAATACATAAATCTAGAAAAAAACATAATCTCTGGCTCATACTTCAAACTTCTCTCTCTGGTTGCATTTGTTTCTTTCGTTGATGAAGTTGAACTTGAAAAGACCTGATTCATAATCAGTTGAAGAGAAGTGGGTGAGGCCGACAGCGAGATGAGGTGGCCGGATATGAATTATGTTAGGGCTCGACATTAAAAATGACAAGGCGAGAGAGAGCTGATACATGTATATAAAAAATTACCCAGCAGGGTCTTTTAGTAATTTTAGTTATTTCTAAAAGTGGGCACCCTATAAAGTTACCCAGAACTGTGACATATTACGCCACGTCACTACCGGCTGATATACATCTATGTGTGTGTGTGTGTGTATATGCGTGTATATATAGATACACACACACACACATATACATATATACACACACACATATAGAGAGACGTGTCATTCCGGAAGGATTCGACCTAAGGATTCGAGGTCGAATCCTTCCTACTCAAATACCAATATCGGACATTCGAATACAAGATCCACTCCGTTGAAGTTGATCTATATTATTTCAAATATTTATAAACCAAAAATCAAGTGTTTTGAATACTTTTTGCCCATCCATTGAGCGACGCAAAATGAATGGCCGAAAGTAGTGAGTTAGTTAGATCTATTACTTTAAACATAAAAATTCTTGATCCGGCTATTTGATTATGATCTAAACATTTAAAAATTCTTTCACACCAATTTTTGTTCGGTTTTAAATATTCTACACCATTAAATTAACCAACTCACTATTTAGGCCGTCCGTTTTTTCTCTACTTGATGCATAAGAAAAAGGTATTCAAAACACTTGATTTTTGGTTTATATACACTTAAAATAATATAGATCAACTTCAACGGGGTGGATCTTGTATTCTAATGTCCGATGTTGGTATTTGAGTGGGAAGGATTCGGCCTCGAATCCTTCCAGAATGACACAAGTACACACACATAGTTGTGTCCTTCCAAAAGGATTTGAGCCTGAATACTTTTCACTCAAATACAACCCTCCAGCATTCAAATATAAGACAAATTTTTCCCACTCAAATACAACCCTCCAACATTCAAATATAAGATCCACTCCGTTGAATTTATATTATTTCAAGTATCTATAAATTAAAAATTAAGTGTTTTGAATACTTTTTGCTCATCCATCAAACGACGTAAAATAGACTGCTGAAATTAGTGAGTTGGTTAGATCCATGTCTTTAAACATACAAATTCTTGATCCGACCATTTGATCATGATCTAAACATTTAAAAACCCATACAAACCAATTTTTATTAGGTTTCAAATGTTCTACACCGTTAAACTAACTAACTCACTATTTAGGCCGTCCATTTTTCTCCTACTTGATACATGGACAAAAAGTATTCAAAACACTTGATATTTGATTTATAGATACTTAAAATAATATAAATCAACTTCAGTGGAGTGGAACTTGTATTTGAATGTCGGATGTTGATATTTGAGTAGGAAGGATTCGGTCTCGAATCCTTTCGGAATAACACAAGTCTGTCATATATAGAGAGGAAGGATTCGAGTTTGAATCCTTCTCACCCAAATACAGCCCTCTGACATTTGCATATAAGATCCACTCCATTGAAATTGATCTATATTATTTCAAGTATGTATAAAGCAAAAATCAAGTGTTTTGAATATTTTTATCCATCCATCAAATGACGCAAAATGGATGGCCGAAAGTAGTGAGTTGGTTAGATCTATTAGTGTAGACATACAAATTCTCGATCCGGCCATTTGATCATGATCTAAACATTTAAAAACCCCTACAAACTAATTTTTGTTAGGTTTTAAATGTTCTACACCGTTAAACTAACCAACTCACTATTTAAGCCATCCGTTTCCCCCTACCTGATGCAATGGAAAAAAGTATCCAAAACACTTAATTTTTAATTTATAAACTTGAAATAATATATATCAACTTCAACGTAGTGGATCTTGTATTTGAATGTCAGATGTTGACATTTGAGTGGGAAAATTTTGGCCACGAATTCTTCCGGAATGACACAATGTCGAAATTCATCTAAAACACAATTGTCTAAAACCTGGAAACCCATAGAATAAGATGACTGCACTGCCCTGACTCATATAAATTGTCCCCTTGTGCTAATACTTGGGTATAATCACGCTCCTTACAGCTAGATTAGCTTATCCGATTAATTTAATCACGAACTGCACCTCCTTTTTTAACTTGGTTAGAAAAAACCAAAAGATTAATTGAATTAAATTATGTTTGACCAAAATAATGGGATTGAGGCTAGCAAAGTTAATCCCATGGTTAAGTTTAATTGTACGCGTGGAATAAACAGATTAACTATTAATATAGCTGATTTATTTGTACATTAAAAGGATTTGTTTCATCTAGAGTCTTTTGTAAGGTTCTCCAATACTCCATCCCTTTATATAAGTAAAAATGAGAAAGCAACCTTCTCTGAACTATTTTTCTCTTCTTTTTTCCCGGTCGAGAGTATCCCAAGCCTCTGAGAGGACCTTTGTATCCTAATTTCGCAAGCACACATCATCTTGCCTATCATAACCGAGCAGGTAACAGGAAATTTTTCCTTAGTGAAATGTTGAAATCTGCCTCAAGATAACATTTGGGAAAGCAATATCATGTTCATGGCTATCTAAACCCTCTCACCACGGATCAAGGTTAAGTCCTAATTTTATACGCGGTATCTTTGAACTTGTACCTGAGGGACCAAGCTTGAAAATATATGAGTAAAGGAACAAAATTAAGGTCCTTTATTTATGAAAGTTCCCTTGTGTGGTTAACTGTAAAAGTTATCTTGTTACATTGTGCAACACTAAATTGACCTTAAACTATATTCAGTCATACATATTATAATTGTATTCGGGTATTTCTGGGAAAGTGTTAGCGCTATCCATATCTATATTCATATTTTAAATGGACGTGTATTAATATTAATATTTGTAAAAATAAGAACATCAAAACTGATTTGTTCATTATTTATATCCATTTGTACCCTGGCTAATTATCTTCTATTAAATGATTTTAATCACCTGTAATTCAATAATATATATATTCTGATAATTTTTCAGTATTTCTTCCTGTAGTTTAGGAATCTTTCTTCTTAATTTGAATTTATTTTATAATTCTAATTTGTTTTATTTGCTGGTTAATACCAAAAACTATGTTTATTACAAGCAGGCATGCAGTTTATTGGCAATATTAGTGCATTTCTCATCTTCTACCATAAATTCAAAATTCAAAATTGTAATCCATCTCCTAGCAGAAGATTTAACAGCCTGAAAGCGATACGCGTCAAATGAAGGTGAATCCACAATCAAGATCAAGCAATAGTTAACTACAAGTGCAAACAAGATATCAAAACTAATATTGGGACCTCTTGAATCTGGAAGTGCTTTTCTAGATCTTGATCAAGTACAGTTACATAATTATCATCTAATACTGAGACCTTGGACCAGCCAAAAAGATACATTAATTGCAGGGGAAAAAAAGGGTTAAAAACAGAGCTATTTATTCACAAACACATACATATGTAGAAATGCACAAGAGTAATTACTTGAATCTTACATCAAATAGAGGATATAAAGAGACGTACCTCGTATAGTTAAGTTGGGTGGATGATCCTTTTGGTTGAACTAATGCCACTCCTTCTACAATGCAACATCTACTCTTTTGGAATGAAGATGAGAGTTATTGAAGGTTGCAGATATTTCATCATTGGAAAATATGAAAGCATATATGTGGAGGATGATGTTCTCTAAATTCAACTTCTATTTTCTATTCACTGACACGTACACATAAGATTTATTTAAGAAAATTCATAGTACCATCCAAGTAATGGGAGCCCACGTTCGGGCATGGACAATGAATTGACTTAATTTATTCAGAGATTTTTAATTATTATTTTCCATTCAAGATAATAGAAATCTGCTCTTAAATTACTATGGAGTTCTCGACTCTTGTACCTGAGTATCTGCTGGGGATTAGATTTTTATTTCTTTTTTGATTAAAAATTATAAAATCCAACTGCTCCCATAAATCACGCAAAAAGAAATCCTGTAACTTTTTTGCTAGGGATGTAATATTATAATTCAAATCAATTGGAGAATTTGAAAGTGGGCATGGTCTCCTAGCTAGCTAGCCAGATTGCTAGAGAACTTGTTGGCACAAAACTGTACATATGTATTATGCATAATTTGTTACAGAAAACAAATTAACTCTCTATATTTTCCCACTTTCTTCTAGTGTATAATTCAGGTGTTCATTTTATTCTCTTTCATTAACTTTATGCATGTGTTGTTAGTGTTTTGGGTGATCAAATTTATTGGAGAAGACATCAGGTTAAGGTGGAGGAGTTACAAACTTCAGAGATCGAGAACGGACATGCACGAGGAGTTGTGCACAGGATAAGTCGACTTATAGTTCAGTCATGTCGATTTGTACAGAAGTTAATCGACTAGTGATATGCAGTATAGTCGACTAGTGATATGCAGTATAGTCGACTAGAACGCAACAAAGAGTAAGGATCTAAGATTAGTCTACTATATATATTGATTAGTCGACTAATAGGTAGATTAGTCGACTTATCTGTCAGGATAGTCGACCACTCAGGCGATTTTGACAGTTTCTTTTTCCTGTTTTGATTCAAGTTTTAAGTTGAATTCGAGTTTTCTCTTTCTCTTTGTTGGAATTTTGCCTTGTTCAAGAAGAGATTATGGTCCAAGAAGATCTAATTGAATTAGAGAAAATGAAGACTTGAAGTAGAAGAAGTAAATCAAGTTGAAGCAAATTAGTCAACTGTATAGTCGATAATGCTTAAATTAGTCGACTATACAGTCGACTAGACAGATACAGAGAAGGAGATAATTATAGGTAGTCGACTTATAGGGCTTATAAGTCGACTAGTCTGGGAATTAGTCGACTAATCTGAATGACTTGTTGACTAGTCTGTCATTCTGAAGCGTAGACAAAGGCGGTGCAAGTTTCCTTTCTAGTGGAGTTCGAATATGATTCAAATTCTATTCAATGAAGATTTGTTTCTAAAGTTTAAAGGGTCTAAAATTCTTCTAGTTCAAGGAGATCAACTCCAAATATAATTGATCAAGATTCTTCAAGTATCCGATGATCAAGATCATCTCAAAGTTGGAATAAGGTTTGGACTGTAAAACTCTATAAATATAAATTGTAACCTAGTATATCGTATCTTGAAGAAGATCAGAGGAAGCCGAGAAAGAGAGGAAGATAACGGTGCATATAGAGAAGGTATACTCTTGTAATCTTGTGGGTTTGAAGGGGAAGATGGATACTCTTTTGAGAATCAAGAGGAAGGTTAGATCTCTTGTATCAAGTTTATTAATAAAACTCTCTCAAGTACTCTCCCCGTGGACGTAGAACAAGTTTGGGTTGAACCATGTTAAATTCTCTTGTTATTGTTGGAACTTGTTTTGATGAAGACTTATGTGACGCATGTCATTTGGAGCTCTAACACATGACAAATCAAGAGTTCTACATGATCAAGATGTCCCAAGGAGAGTTGATATGATGTATTTTGTAAAGATGAAATAGCATGTAAAAAGCCTTGACACACACACACACACATATCATAGTCCTGTTAGTCGACTTACAGTCCCTTATAGTCGACTAATAACATGTGTAGTCGACTTGACCCAAACCCTAGTCGACTAAGTCTTGTGTCCAAAACAGACCCAACTCTCTGTTTGTGCATTAGTCGACTTGACAGTAAAATGTAGTCGACTAATAGCATTTGTAGTCGACTAATCCCTTGCCCCTAGTCGACTAATAGCTGATCCAGTCGACTTTTAAGAAGTTGCAGTCGACTTGATTCAGTTATCCAGAAAACTGTCACTTGAACTAACTCTACAGGCCCTACATTGGTATCAGAGCCCTGAACCGGCGTACAAGCCCTGAATCTGCATACCTAGTCAACAACAAGGATGGCAACGGAGTTTTCATCATCCCAATTCAAAGAAGGACATTCTACACAACGTCCACCGCTATTTGACGGATCCAACTACAACTATTGGAAGTGTAGAATGAAGATCTACTTGCAATCGCTCAACTACGACCTTCGGAACATCGTAGAAGCATCGTACACCAAGCCAACAACCAGCTACAATGCTTGGAGTGAAGATCAAAAGAAGAACGCGAACCTTGACGCCAAAGCGATGAATGCCTTGTTCTGTACCTTAACCAAAGAAGAGTTCAACCGTGTGTCAACAACCACTTCTGCACATCAAATATGGCATACTCTTCAGGTAACACACGAAGGCACAAATAAAGTTAAGGAATCTAAAATATCTGTTCTTATCCACAGGTTTGAATTATTCAAAATGGAGGAGAATGAAACCATATCCGAAATGGTTATAAGATTCACTGACATTACAAATTCATTAGCATCTCTTGGAAAGGACTACACCCAAGTTGAAAGAGTTCGTAAGATCCTTCGTGCACTCACACCAGAATGGGAGAAGAAGACAACCGCCATTGAAGAGGCGAATGATCTCTCAACTATGACATTAGAAAACCTAATCGGTAATCTAATGGCATATGAAGTGCAGTTAGAAGAAAGAAAGAAGGACGAACGACAACACCGCTCAAAGAAGAAAGAACTCGCCTTCCATGCATCCTCCGACACGGACGATTCCAATGACGATGAAGAGGAGATGGCAATGCTTTTAAAGAAATTCAGGCGATTCTTAAAGCAAGGTAAATTCAAATGCTTTAATTGCAATAAACCAGGTCATATGAAGATGGATTGCCCTTTGCTCAAAAAGAAAGATAAATACAAGAGCAAAAAGTTCAGAAAGAAGAAAAACTACGAAGCATCATCAGAGTACAGTGATTCCTCTTCCTCTGATGAAGAAGAAACCACTGAACGTGTCAACCTATGTTACATGGCACTGGAAGATGATGAGGTATCGTTTACTGAACTTTCTGATGCATTTCATAAATTGTTTATTAATCTGAAAAATGAAAAATTGAAAAATAAAGTTTTATCAAAAGAAAATGAAAAACTTTTAAAGGAAAATTCATGTTATGCTTTACAAGTATCTTCTATAAATTCTCAACAAGATGAGTTTGAAAAAGTCATATCATCTTTGAAAAATGAAAATGAGAAGTTTATAAAAGAGAACATTTTTCTGAAAAAGGAAACTGAATCTTTGAATAAAAGGATTTCTATTTTAGATAAAGATATTTCAGTTTTCAAAAAAAAATATGAAAATCTTTTGCAAAATGTGACTAAGTTCAATAAAGGAAAAGAAAAATTGAATGATTTATTATCTTTTCAGAAGTTGTCACATGATAATCATTATGGTATTGGATATAATGAAAAGTCTTCATATGTTAGTAATCCATATGTGAAAAGAAAGTCTAATCATGTTTCAAAAAGAATTAAGACAAAGTTTATATGGATTCCTAAGAATTTAAGTTTTCATGATAAAAATACATATATTGCATCTTACATTCATGATATATGTAATTCTTGCAACTATGTGTATACTAACAGGTGGAAACCAAATTCTAAATGGATTTGGACTCCTAAAGATTAATATGATCTTTTATGTTTGGTACCATCTAACGTTTAATCTTGCAGGTACCATATAAAAGTTAATAAGAACATATATATATATATATTTACTAATATATTTGTTGTAGGGGGAGAACAAAGTCTTTTCATATTTGTTATAACCCAAATTTTGCAGGGGGAGGAAAATATAACATATTTTCTGCAGGGGGAGCACTTGAGCACATAAAGCGTCATCATCAAAAAGGGGGAGAATGTTGGAACTTGTTTTGATAAAGACTTATGTGACGCATGTCATTTGGAGCTCTAACACATGACGAATCAAGAGTTCTACATGATCAAGATGTCCCAAAGGAGAGTTGATATGATGTATTTTGTAAAGATGAAATAGCATGTAAAAAGCCTTGACACACACACACACACACACATATCATAGTCCTGTCAGTGGACTTACAGTCCCTTATAATCGGCTAATAACATGTGTAGTCGACTTGACCCAAACCCTAGTCGACTAAGTCTTGTGTCCAAAACAGACCCAACTCTCTGTTTGTGCATTAGTCGACTTGACAGTAAAATATAGTCGACTAATAGCATTTGTAGTCGACTAATCCCTTGCCCCTAGTCGACTAATAGCTGATCCAGTCGACTTATAAGAAGTTGCAGTCGACTTGATTCAGTTATCCAGAAAACTGTCACTTGAACTAACTCTACAGGCCCTACAGTTATTATTATTACTCTTTTGTTTTAGTATTGCTAGTTTGCTTTACAATAATTTTTCTCTTGCAAGTATTGTCATATTTCTACGTTTCACAATGTCAATTCCGGGAACAACAATAAGTATTAAAATATATCAATTTCGCATAACGACTGGTATCAGAGCATATCAATTTTGCACTTACCATTGGTATCAGAGCTAAAGGTTGAAAACAGGCGATATGTCAAAGATTGAAAGTTCTGCAACCAAGTTCGAGGTCAAGAAGTTCAATGTGAAAGTACACCTAGAGGGGGGGTGAATAGGTGAAAGTGCTAATCTAGTGAACTTAATGCAAACTAAGTGTGCTAAATGCGGAAGCTAAAACAATCTTACAAGAACACTTAGTACAATCCAACAAGTGTTGCCGAATTCCCCTTGCGAGGCTCTGGACAAGCACCTCTTGATTCCCCTTGAATGGGTTGAGGTTGCTATATGAAGCTCTTGTTGGATGAGTATAAGTGTTGCACACACACAAGCAATCCAAGCATATACAATATATAACAATATGAATAATATGCAAGGTACAAATGCAAGCAAGTATGAATATGCTCAATCCCACGCAAATATATATGATGCAATGAATGAATGATGCTTGCACAAATATAAGAGAGTAGAGTTGAGAGTAATTGGATCAATCGCAAACACACAAATTTGTTTCGAGGTTCGAGCCCCTAGCTCTACTTCCCGCCTACACCACCGTGTAGGATTTCTAATCCACTATAGGAGCCCCTAACTCCTCTCTCAACTTACAATGCCACCGAGGCAATACAACACACAATCCACCTCTACCGAAGAGGGATACGGCCCGTAGCCAACCACAACAAATGCCTCTCCTTAAGAGGCTCACAAACCAATCACCGATCACCTCTACCGAAGAGGGATTCACAAATAAAAGGGTGTTTACAACTCAAGAGGTTTACAACAACAACCTCAAACACTTCTCTTTTCTTTCTCTTTTCTTTTCTCTTTTTCTTTCCACAAAAACAAAGATCCTAATAGTTTAGGATAGAAGATAGCTCAAGTGTGGAAACTAGGTGTTTTTGGAAAACAAGCAACAAAGAAAAACACTTGGGAAATTCTTATAAAAGATGGAGAATGAAAACCAATACAAATATCCCAAATTCCTATTTCTTTGATTTTTCCAAAAGCCCAAAACAATAAAGATTAGAAGTTTAAAGCACAAAAACTATTTTGAAAACTCTTTAAAAACACTTCAGAAACTGCAATTTTTCCCTTATCAAAACCTTGGCCAAAATCCCAAATGAATGGGGTTTATATAGGCCAAAACAGAAAACTAGCCGTTAGGCTGATGTGGCATTTTTGACAGCCACCGGTCGACCGGCCCGGTCGACCGCCAACGGTCGAAATTATGACCGTTGGGAGATTCGGTCGACTGCCAGTCGACCGACCAACAGAAGGAAACACAGTTTCCTTCTATCGGTCGACCGACCCAGTCGACCGACAAGATACAGAGAGCAGACTCTCTATATCGGTCGACTGGGTCCATGTCCCGGTCGACCGACGGACATGCACAGCCTGTGCATGTCCCGGCAGAGCAGCCGGTCGACTGCCGGTCGACCGGTCTGCCTGGAAAACTGTTTTTCTGGGCAGATTTTGAGATAGAAAATTTTGTAAAAAAAATATTTTAACACTTGTAAAAATTCCACAAAAATATGTTTTATCATTTTACTTGATAACTAAACTTGTGATAAAAATTTCAAGACATATATCAAACATATCAATTCATTTTTGTGTCTTGCCAATTTTATCAAAAATAAAACTTGTATTTTTATCAAACTAGATTTTTCAAAACATGAATAGGAATGTCAAAATAAGTTTGTCTATAAGTTAAGCATGTATGTATAACTAGAAAACATCTACTATACATATTAATCATGAAAACTTGTTTTGATCAAACTATTCATGAAATCAATATCAAAAACCAAACCATGTGTATTTTGTGCACTTGAGCATATCAACTAAACTAAGCTTTAACAAATGGATCTAAAACTCAAAACTAAACCTATGGATACCTAAGTCTTCTTGACGATCTTCATCTTCAAGTAGACTAGCTCCCAAACGCGATCCACCGAGTGCAAAGGTATGATCTTTAAGCTTTGGCACCGGAATCACCATGATAAGCTTCCAAACATCTTGTTGAAGCTAATCACCAACACTAATAACCTGCTAATGATCTGAAACTTAGAAACACAAGAATATTAGTAAATATAACTACATGAGTTGATCATCATCAAAACTAGAGTGGAAGGCCTTTGGCCAACAATCTCCCCCTTTTTGATGATGACAAAACTCATGGAGTTATATATGCATGGATTAAAGTTAAGCTTCAAAGAAGCTCCCCCTCAACTCATGCATAAACAAATAAACAATAATATGCAATGCATGACAATGCATATAAACATGGTACTCTAGATATCAATGGAATATTCAACATACAATATGTTCTAGATACCAATTAAGCAAAGAAGACATGCATATATTATAAACAAAAACACAAATTCTTCTCCCCCTTTTTGTCAATCATCAACAAAGGGGTAAGAGCAAAATCAAAACATATTCTTAAAACAAAATTGTTCTTAATTCTTAAAACAAATACATGCATACAAAGACATGCATATAAGCTACAAAAATCTTCTCCCCCTTTTTGTCCTAATCAAGGAACCAATAAAGGGTTAAAAAAAAACATAAAAACAAATTTTCTCCCCCTTTTTGTCAAAAACAAAAAGATCAAGAAGGGGTAATCCAAAACAAATATGATACCAATTCAAGATATGACAATAAGGTGCATATTGATACCAAATGAAATAAACAAAGATGAATAAATGTTATATGCTATATATATTCATGAAGAGGAAGACGCTAAGTTAGCTTCCCTACACATATGCATTACATGAAGGAGGAATGTGAAGCCCTAATTCACATAACACACATTATGTAATGAATAAGAGGAGATGTGAAGCTCCCCCTACACACGTGTACCATATAAAGAAAAGATGTTAAGCTTTTCAATACACAATACACTCAACATGAATTTATATACATATAGGCAATGTAAATCAAAAGTATATCTATTTTTCTTAAACAAAATCTTGAGATACCAATTAACAATACTCAACATAAACATCTTGATATCTTTAAGAGAAATATGTTCTTTTAACCATATGATACCATTGAAAGTAACCATATGATACAATTGAAAGTAATTGAAAGTAATTTTAACATAAAGCAAGGGAGTGGGAATCAAATACCAATTGAAAGACAACATCAAATTTTCTCCCCCTTTATGAAATACCAACTAAACATATGCATAAGCTTATTTTAAGATACAAATTGAAAACAATCAATCATTAGAAATTTTCAAGCTTAGCATTAAGACATATATGTATGAAAGTAATAGGTACCAATTGAAATTGATACCATAGGATAGAAAGCATACATACATACATAAAACATATATGAGTATACAAGAAGGATCAAAAATTGATACCAATTGAAATATGTTCAAAGATACCAATTTAAAGAATAAGGTCAAGTGTATCTCATATTATCATAATAAGGAATACGAACAAGTTAAATGAAAAGTTTTGTTAACTAGTACGAAATCCTTCAAGCAAGGAATAAATACAAGTCATTTTTCATAAAAATGAAATCCACATGATAATCAACACTCTATTCAATTAAGTATGAAAAGGTCTCATGAAAACAAAGCATGACCAATTAATAGGTGTGAGTGTACAAGTAAAGTGTGGAGATCACAATCATGAAAAATTGTTCAATTAAGTTCAAGTATTCCTTAAAACAAGAAATCATCAAATATTTAATCTTCTAGATATATGTATGTCTAATACAAGCTAAAGTATACATACATATCCAAAATACAAACGAGTCCACACGTATATATGCATGAAGGCACGTGGCTCAAAAGGATGTATATGTATAAGATTAGTTTGAACTAGGTAGACATATACATGAAGTCAAATATAAACACATGAGAAACATGAAAATCTCAATTTTCATTTAAAATCAAATTCATTTCAAGGTATATGTATGATTTGTCAAACAATAAGTATACATACATATCCCTAAACACAATTGAGTCCATAATAGATATTTGCATGAGGGGCAAATGACTCAAGGGGTATACATGTATATCTTAATGTTTGGCAAGTTAAACATATACATGAAGTAAAAACTCATAATCATAAGATAAATACAAAAATTGAATACAAGTTTAAAAATGTACGAATCATCAAAACTAGACTATATTCACACATCTAATGGGAACAACCAAGCATTCAATCCAAAACATATATAGATTTGTTTGTAGCCCATTCTATGTGCAAGTATAAATCCTAGTCTTAATGAGAACTAACATCTAAACATGTAATCAAATCATTAAGTACAATACAAACACGAATATCATTTTGCTAAAACAAAACACGTAAATTCATCAAAATTCTTTTATTTTGTGAACCAACTTCTAGGTATATGTATGATCCATCCAAATCTAACGATATACATACATATCCCAACTATAAACGAGTCTATTAAAAATATTTGCATTGAAGGCAAAAGACTCATGGGTATACATGTATATTTATTAGGTTTGAATTTAAAATACATATACATGAAGTAGAATCATAAAAATGGGTATGACAAGTATAAACAAAGAAATCATCAAAACTAGCCTATACTTGTGCACATAGTGGGTACAAATGAGCATGAAGAGCAAAACATATATAAGTCAATTTGTTCTCACTAAGTGTACATGTATACATGCAAGTTTTGATAAAATCTACATTTAAACATGTATATACCACATGAAGCACAAAACACATATAAAACAACATGATACAACTAAAACATGAAACAAACGTTCATATGATCAATATGTATATGCATATGCATTAGATCTAGGATATACATATTAGATCAAAAGTGAGATCACACAAACATAAATCTACATTGAGCATGGGTGTCTCTAAACAACTAAGCATGTATATCACTAATCTAATGAACATGATATAACATAGTGAACATTAAACAATGACATGCTATAAAACAAATGATATGAACATGTAAACAATAATAAGGAGTTAGGAATTGTTACCAAAGCCTTAGAAGGCAACTTTCCTTGTCTCCAAAACATGGTGGTCCTTTCCACCAAATCTTCTCCTTGAAAGTGATGCATCCAAAAAGTATTCTTTTAAGCATGGAACACATCCACTCCAAGGTGCCAACACTCTCACGTCATGTGAGAGCCCTCACCTACATCAAAAATTGGAGGGGTGGTCTTTGGTACCCATTGTCTTTTGGGTCCATGGGGGTTAGTCCCTTCTCTAACCCAAACATATTTCTTTGCTAAATTTGGAGTATTTAATCTATCATAGCAAAATTTAGCAAGATGGCCTTTTCGACCACAATGTGTACAAGTGTACACATGAGCATACATAGTGTTAGGATGGTGTCCGTGAGGAGCATGTGTATGCCGTGGAGGGTGTGCATGCATGAAAGATGGAACTTGTTTCTTTCGAAGCAAAGTTTCCAACCGTGTATGATTCATAGCACATTGGCTCATAGTGGAGCCCAAACAATCTACCTTCTTCTTAAGCATGGATATATCATTGTTAATCCTAGAAGAAGAGGTACATGTATTAGGTAGTCTAGATGATGAGGCTACACTAGCATGGCAAACATGTGCATCCATCTTATGTTGCAAAACAATATTTTTCTCTAAGCAAATATTTAAATCATTTGAAATGGAAATGATTTTATTTTTCAAAGCAACATTCTCTTTTAAAATAAAATCTACTTTTGAAGTCAAATTTTCATTTTTCTTCAAAAGAACATGGCAATCATTTTTATTTTTCAAAAGTTCATTTTCTTTAAGTGCAAGGTCAAGTTGAGATTTTAATGAATCCTTCTCATTAGCAATCTCCTCTTTCTCTTGCAAAACAATATCAAGTCTAGCAATCAAATTTTTGTTTTCATTATTAATGCCTAGACTTTTCTTTTTCAAAATCTTATACTTTTCAATTAATTTTTCACAAACTATAGAAAGTTCTTCATTTAAGGCATGGGGATCAACAATATCATCACATGAAGAACAAGCATCATCACTATCTAGGTGGGATTCCGAATGTACCTCAAGGGAGTCATTCCCTTGGACCATGAAACATTGTGGTTCGGATTCTCCACTAGATTCCTCTTCTTGGATTTGTTCTTGAAGCTCGGAGGTGGTGGTTGTGGTTGTCAATTTGTTCCACACTACAAAAGCGGAATCAATATTAGAAACATGTAAAAGATAATCTTTAGGCAATGTGCTTCTAATAGCCTCTAGGGCTTGTGTATTGGCCCTTATATGAATGAGGTTACCAAGATAGCATTTCTTGGTAGCCGCAAGGAAAGTATGTAAACCTAGGGTTTGTAGGTAAATGGACATCCTAGTCTTCCAAACAAGAATGTTGGAAGGGTCATAGCTAGGAGGGGTCATGAAGTCCAAGGTAAACTAAATGTATGCAAACAAATATTATGCAAACAAGATTAGCAAGCAAATGGATCACTCCTAGGATGTTAAGCCTAATATCAGGAGCACTAGCTCTGATACCAATTGAAAGTACACCTAGAGGGGGGGTGAATAGGTGAAAGTGCTAATCTAGTGAATTTAATGCAAACTAAGTGTGCTAAATGCGGAAGCTAAAACAATCTTACAAGAACACTTAGTACAATCCAACAAGTGTTGCCGAATTCCCCTTGCGAGGCTCTGGACAAGCACCTCTTGATTCCCCTTGAATGGGTTGAGGTTGCTATATGAAGCTCTTGTTGGATGAGTATAAGTGTTGCACACACACAAGCAATCCAAGCATATACAATATATAACAATATGAATAATATGCAAGGTACAAATGCAAGCAAGTATGAATATGCTCAATCCCACGCAAATATATATGATGCAATGAATGAATGATGCTTGCACAAATATAAGAGAGTAGAGTTGAGAGTAATTGGATCAATCGCAAACACACAAATTTGTTTCGAGGTTCGAGCCCCTAGCTCTACTTCCCCGCCTACACCACCGTGTAGGATTTCTAATCCACTATAGGAGCCCCTAACTCCTCTCTCAACTTACAATGCCACCGAGGCAATACAACACACAATCCACCTCTACCGAAGAGGGATACGGCCCGTAGCCAACCACAACAAATGCCTCTCCTTAAGAGGCTCACAAACCAATCACCCGATCACCTCTACCGAAGAGGGATTCACAAATAAAAGGGTGTTTACAACTCAAGAGGTTTACAACAACAACCTCAAACACTTCTCTTTTCTTTCTCTTTTCTTTTCTCTTTTCTTTTCCACAAAAACAAAGATCCTAATAGTTTAGGATAGAAGATAGCTCAAGTGTGGAAACTAGGTGTTTTTGGAAAACAAGCAACAAAGAAAAAACACTTGGGAAATTCTTATAAAAGATGGAGAATGAAAACCAATACAAATATCCCAAATTCCTATTTCTTTGATTTTTCCAAAAGCCCAAAACAATAAAGATTAGAAGTTTAAAGCACAAAAACTATTTTGAAAACTCTTTAAAAACACTTCAGAAACTGCAATTTTTCCCTTATCAAAACCTTGGCCAAAATCCCAAATGAATGGGGTTTATATAGGCCAAAACAGAAAACTAGCCGTTAGGCTGATGTGGCATTTTGACAGCCACCGGTCGACCGGCCCGGTCGACCGCCAACGGTCGAAATTATGACCGTTGGGAGATTCGGTCGACTGCCAGTCGACCGACCAACAGAAGGAAACACAGTTTCCTTCTATCGGTCGACCGACCCAGTCGACCGACAAGATACAGAGAGCAGACTCTCTATATCGGTCGACTGGGTCCATGTCCCGGTCGACCGACGGACATGCACAGCCTGTGCATGTCCCGGCAGAGCAGCCGGTCGACTGCCGGTCGACCGGTCTGCCTGGAAAACTGTTTTTCTGGGCAGATTTTGAGATAGAAAATTTTGTAAAAAAAATATTTTAACACTTGTAAAAATTCCACAAAAATATGTTTTATCATTTTACTTGATAACTAAACTTGTGATAAAAATTTCAAGACATATATCAAACATATCAATTCATTTTTGTGTCTTGCCAATTTTATCAAAAATAAAACTTGTATTTTTATCAAACTAGATTTTTCAAAACATGAATAGGAATGTCAAAATAAGTTTGTCTATAAGTTAAGCATGTATGTATAACTAGAAAACATCTACTATACATATTAATCATGAAAACTTGTTTGATCAAACTATTCATGAAATCAATATCAAAAACCAAACCATGTGTATTTTGTGCACTTGAGCATATCAACTAAACTAAGCTTTAACAAATGGATCTAAAACTCAAAACTAAACCTATGGATACCTAAGTCTTCTTGACGATCTTCATCTTCAAGTAGACTAGCTCCCAAACGCGATCCACCGAGTGCAAAGGTATGATCTTTAAGCTTTGGCACCGGAATCACCATGATAAGCTTCCAAACATCTTGTTGAAGCTAATCACCAACACTAATAACCTGCTAATGATCTGAAACTTAGAAACACAAGAATATTAGTAAATATAACTACATGAGTTGATCATCATCAAAACTAGAGTGGAAGGCCTTTGGGCCAACACAATGGCAAAGGAATCTTCAGTTTTTTGGCAAAAGAGGGTGAAGCCGTTGCTGGTGCAACAGGATCTTCACAAGACCTTTCAGGGAATGTCAGTAAAACCTACAGGTACGCAGATGAGGACTGGGAGGAGATGAATCTGAAAGCGACAAGCACGATCAAATTATGTCTCGCAGACGAAGTCATGTACAACATGATGATTGAAGAAGCAGTTACGGGTTAGTGGTCAAGATTAAAAACATTGTATATGACGAAGAGTATCTCCAACAAGCTGTATCTCAAGAAACAACAGTATAGGCTATGCATGACAGAAGGGACAGCAGTATTGGAGAATCTAAGCTTCTTCAACAAGGTCGTCAGCGGACTTCTAGCTGTTGATGTCAAGATCGACGAGGAGGATAAGATGTTGATACTTTTTAATGCACTTTTGGAGTCATATGACCACATTGTTATCAACGTGCTATATAGTAAAGAAGCTCTCATCTTGGAGGAGGTCATGTTAACTCTCTTATCTAATAAGATCAGAAAAAGGCAATCAAGTTGAGCAGGAAGGATCGGGTTTGGTGGCCATGGAATGGAAGGGAAAAGGAGGAAAGAAAAGTCTGGGCTTGCCGAAGGCGTGTCACTTTTGTCAACAGGAAGATCACTGGAAGAAGCACTGCAAGCATCGAAAAGAAGAGTTGAAGAAGAAGGGGCATGCTATGGTGGTAGACGTAGCAATGAGTGATGTTAACACCAAAGTATTAATGGCTTCCTACATTAAAGATAACACTTCTCAAGGTAAAGACTGGATATTTAATTCTAGTAGTACGATTGATATATATTCCCATAAGGAGATGTTCAACTCCTTAGTTGCAAAGGAGGAAGCGACTGTCAAAATAGTGGATGGCTTGGTTTGCGAGGTCATCGGCACGAGGACAGTCAATGTAACATGCAAAGATGGGACGGGTGTACTCTGGAGGCAGTCTGGTATGTCCTGAAGGTACAGTACAATCTAATATCTATAGGGATAACTAACGAAGAAGGATGCCGGATCCAAGTGCAATAAGGCGTCATCACAGTTAGCCAAGAAGACAGGGTAATCTTGGAAGGAGAGAAGTGTGGATGGATATATGATTGCACACATTTATTGCATTATTCTTTATTACATTCCACATTTATCATTTAATAAATCTGCTAAATTCCTTATCTTAAATATCTATTTTGCAGAAGATAATCATGGGGAGAAAGAGGATAAAATTAAATAAATATCAATTAAATTCAGATTTAACTAGATTTATTTGGTTAGAGGAGGATGATCCCAAATCCAGTTGGTTAAATTCAGTTTTTGGTAAATTAGGTAGTTAAAGCTAAAGATCAACCAAGGATAACGTTAAATACAGAGTCCAAATCCAAAGAGATAAATGGATGAGAGAAGATCAATGGATGAGATGAAGCAATTCAGACTCAGATTCTAGCTGGATACATTTTCGTATTTGAATCATAACGTTTGCTACTAGAACTCAAATCTGATGATTCAAGATGATCCAGAAAGAAGACTTAAAGGGCTACAACTCTTAAGTTGATCATTATTTCTAATTCTGTCATTTGATAAGTAATATTTAGCAAATCAATACGCCACTAAACTGCAGATCAGAACCGAATATCCACATCAAATCAAGTTTGGAGATAAGGGGAGTTCAGAAATTACCAGCTTTACTTATCTTCATACTCCTCTACCCTCTGCATTTCTCCTATAAATACCTGCACTCAAAGGCAAAAGGGACGACCATGCAGAGACAGGATTTAGTCCACTTTTTCATTTTTTAGTGTAGGTTTTTGTTTTTCTTTTCATGTAATTTTCAGTTTTAATTTATGTAACTGAGAGGAGAAATGAGTTTTATGGAGGAAGGAGATCAAGCTTGTACTGAGGGTGGCACCGGTGTAAGTAAGTCCTGTCTTTCATTGTTATTAGAATCGAATCGAAGTTTTTTTTTCTTCTTTGCTCTTGTTTTAGTTTACTCTCCTCTGATGTGTTTGTAATCCAAGTGAATCCGATAGCCTCGAGACTGCTTCACCATTGCAAGTGCCCTTGATGGCTTATGGTGATGAATAACCATTCTTTATTAGTTTAGCTCGCCCTTTATTCGTAGTGTAGATCGAGAATGGGGAAGATCATATACGCCATGCTTGATTGCCTTCAAAGACAAGGTAAGTCGTCGCAACGGATCTAAGGTACATGAGCATTGAAGAGGTAAGTAATTTTTAGGTTATCTTTCTTTTCTTTTATTCTTTAGTTTCAATATCACAAGCTCCAACCATCTTTATCACTCTTTTCCATTTCTTTGTATATAATCTATTTTTCATTTTTCCATCTTCTTAATCTACCATCTTCTTCCTAATTCAACTTTAACAATTTTTATTTTCTTTTTAAGAAACTAAAGAAGAACTTTAGCCATTAATGGTAGCATAAAAGAAAACTTGCTAAACAAGCTTCCATCGCTAGTCCCTCCTTGTGGATCACGACTCGCATAGCCACTTGCTATAGCGGTAGAATTGAGCACCTTGCACTACTGTTTTAAAAGTTCTGAAATTCTTTATTTGTGTGCAGGTTATAACTCAATCAAATTTTGGCGCCGTTGTCGGGGAGGGACGGTAAGTTATTCTCTTTTTAGATTTATATTTTTGATTAACTTTTTCTTTGTTCTTGGTGTACAGGTTTGACAACAAGGAATTTTTACTACAGTGGACGTATAAGTGGCCTTAGACTCTGCTTAAGAAAGGAGAGCCAAGAAGCCCTCAGATTTGCTACATTCCTGTGGCAATCTGAGTGAACTACTAACCTGTATTTTCTACAGGTTGGCTGTAGTGCAAAGTTTCATGTCTGTAGCTATCTATTTCCTTATTTGTCTCACTGTACTTCCTTTCTAACCTCAATAGTAAAATGATGCTTGTTAAATGCTAAAAATGGTTTAGACTTTGCATTTAGGAACGTGTCTAATTCGTTTACATTTTCCATTACAATTGAAGAGTGCTGGAGTAAAGGTACGTGTGCATAGCATCTAGTATAAGAACACTTTTAGATTGTTTACATTGCTTAAGTGTTGCTTTTCTTGTACACTGCACTAAATCAATCTTAAGGGCTTGTCCTATAAACAAGATAAGGTGGGGAAGTCATTACCCTCCCTTAGCTCACAAACAATCTCCTCACTCATAACCCAAGCCTATCTAAAAATGAGTAGACGTTGGCCCTAGGGACATCTCAGACTCAATTAGGAGATTATCCTAAGGGGGAATGTGCTAGAATTTGACTCCTGCCAAATCAGTGTTTAAGGAAAGGGATTGAGGGGTGAAACCCCGAAGGCTGGTGGTTTGGCTTAATTAGGCCCGTCGCTTTTGCGCGGATACCTCCCACCAATCTTGCCCTGACCTGGCTGATTAGCTTGCGGTCAAAGTCTGTATTATACCTCCCGTGGACAGTCTAAACAGTTAGGAGTCGTCTAGGTCAAAGGTCTACCCTAACTTAGTTTAGAATTTTTTTCTTTTTTTGTTTGCTTATTTGTTTGTTTTTCTTTGTTTGTGTTGACATTTCCTGTGTGATATGGCTTATAACAATAATTTTTTAATTTTAACAGTAATCCATATTACACCTCGACCTCTTTTTCGGATTTTACCAACCCGGCATATCATAACTTTAACCAACCTAGTGTGCCGGATTGGTCTTATCCGAATCAATATAACTCATGCCCCCAATCTTATAACCATAATTTCAGGAATAATTTCAACTCTTCACAGAGTCAGTGAGGATTCACCTCCCCTGAGTCCAATTTTCAACCAACTTGTCCTCCTTATCCACCTTGTCCACAATATTTCCAAGATTCATACTCAGTTCCACCAGTCCAAAATAGAAAATCATCAATTTTGGAAATGAGTATGCGTGAGTCCAAACAACAATCACAAAATCTGATGGACTCACAATTTTACCACCAATTTCAAAACAATACTACATCTTTTCAAGACCAATTGCAACAAAACGATGAACCTATCAACTATGAAAAGATGCTTGAAGTCATGACTCAGGCTCAAAACACTCGTAATCATGACATAGATATGATGGTCCAAACTCTACGTTCTCACCGTTTGGCCAGTTTTGATGTCATTAACTATTCTGTTAGAGCTGAAGAGTCATGTTGTTTTGGAAAACAAGGTTCTATTCAGCACAATCATTTGAACTTGCCCAAACTCCAAATTTTGAAAATGATATTGACAGTTTGGCAAGTTATTCGTTTCCTGAAATAGAACTTGAGAATGAATATGATCATGAACCTTAACTTAGTGATTCAATTCTACTTCCTGATTCAATTATGACTCCGGTGTCTTCACCTGATTTCAATCTTTTTTCTGAGTCAACATTGGATCTTGTGCCAATTCATAATGAAATTGAATCACCCATCTTTGATGACAGCATATTGAACTTGACCAATTTCATACTTTTGAAAGTCCCATTGACAAATTGGCAAGTTCTCATTTTTATGAAATTAAACTCAATGAGAAATGTGACCTAGATTCTCATTTTTGTGATCCAGTTCAAATTCCCGAATTAATATTGACTCATGTTTTGTTACCCAACTTGAGTAATATTTTAAAGTCAATTTTGATTCCCACACCTGTCATTCTTGAACTTGAATCACCAATATTAAGTCACTTTCCATTATGGGAAAATGAATGTGGACTTGAGTTTCAACTTCTTATTTTGGACCCACTTCCTGAACCAATCTCGACTTCTGAACCTTTACTTGACTTAAGTCACTTTTCTAAGTCAGTATTAGTTCCCGTACTTCCTACGTCCAAGTCAATTATTCTATCTTTTCACACTCCATTTTAGGATGAGGCGGTTGACAAAATTGACTCCAAAATCAATTATGGAATTTGGAAATTAGATGGGGTCAAATTTTTAATAAAAATCCTTCATGTATACATCATTTTAGTGGGTTATATTAGAGAGATTTCTGGTGGGTTCCTCCGAACTCTATGCAAAGTCGATTGGGCCATATTTCGTGGACCAATCAGACCACAGCGGAACCACTACCTTAAGGTAGTATTTTCCTTCCCTGTCTTCTTTTTCATGCATCTATGTATTAATTCATACATTGAGGACAATGCATGAGATAGGTGTGGGGGAGGGTTCTAACATAACTTAGATTTTTCTTTTTATTAAAAAAAATTAACATTTTCTTTACTTTTAAAATTTTTTTGAAAATAGAAACAATATTTTGACATATTTTTTGTAAGAAATTGAGTCAATTTTAAGGAATAGAAAAATCAAAATTAGGATTTCTTAAACTTGGTCAAAATAAGATTATTTGTTTGATTTTAGGGTTAGGAAGATAATTTGTCAAAGTAATTTAGTCTTCATCTTTACCTTAATGAAATATGCACACTTCATACATTTACACACTTAGGGTTCAAAAATAAAGATTCTTATGCCTTATAAAAAAAAGAAAAAAAATATCTATGAAAGATGAACAAATCTAATTATTGATTAGCTAGGTACTTTGGCCTAAGCAAGCCTTAGTATTTATGCGAAAGATGATTAGATAAGTTTGAGAAAAAAATTTATATAAAAATCCTCTGATTAAGCTGGGTATTTATGCCTAATAAAGCATAAGTATTCACGCCTAAAAGGGGTTCATATAATAAAATCCTTAGTTTTGTGGGCTTGTTTGCTCGAGTCCTTAAGTCCTTGGGGTGTTTTCTCACCCGGTGCCCTAAGATCGTTTGATTTGGGAGTCATCGATTAAAGGCTTGTTACATGGGTAGATTAGAAAGCCTAATAGAACTAAAGAATAATACCACAAAATATATATATATATAAATAAATAAGGCATAAGAGTTAGAGTTAATGAACCCTTAGTAAAAATTTTCACGGTTACAAGGTGCATATGACTTAGGTAAAGTAATAGACTAGATGAGAAGTATAATTTGACTCCTTATTTTGATTGATAACAAATTTTTGAATAGAGACTAAGTTTAGGAATGAAAAATTCGGTTTTCCTATAACTTATAGATTACTTAAATCTTACAATAATATTTCAAATATTTTTTTCTTTCAAAATGAATTTTCAAAATACTAATATTTTTCTCTTTCTTTATGGATTTTGTGAGTGCAATCCACTGAAAACCCTCACGAGACAAAACTCGTCCTCTAGGGGCAACCTAGAGGTTTAACGGCTTGTTGCATAAGCTTAGTGCAATCGCGTGACCTGCGAAAGTGGTCTAATAATTTTTAGTTTAGTTTTGTTGTTTTGCTCGAGGACGAGCAAAAGACAGGTGTGGGGGTGTGATCGTACACATATTTTGCATTCTTTTCATTACACTCCTACATTTATCGTGTAATAAATCTACTAATTTCTTTGCCTTAAACTTTTATTTTGTAGAAGATAATAATGAAGAGAAAGAGGATTAAATCAAATAAATACCAGTTAAAATCAGATTTAACTGAATCTATTTGGTTAGCTGAGGATGATCCCAGATCTAGTTAGAGCAAATCAAGGATTGGGGCAAATGTTCAGCTGAAGATCAGAGCAAATCAGAAAGATAACACCAAATGGAAACCGGTAAAATTCAGATTTGTATAAATCTATTTTGGTTAGCTAAAGATCAACCGAGGATAATATCAAATACAGAGAGATAAATGGATAGAGAGAAGATCAACGGATGAGATGAAGCAAGTTTGACTCAGATTCTGACTGGATACATTTTAGTATTTGAATCATAACTTTCGCTACTGAATCTCAAATCTGATGATTCAAGATGATCCAGAAAGAAGATTTACAGGGCTACAACTCTTATGTTAATCACTGTTTCTAATTCTATCATTTGGTAAGTGATATTCAGCACTCAACACGCCAATAAACTACAGATCAGAACTGAATATCCACATCAAATCAAGTTTGGAGGTAAGAGGAGGATTCAAATTCAGAAATGTCAGCTTCCCTATCTTCATACTCCTCTAACCTCTGTATTTCTTCTATAAATACCTGCAATCTCAAAGGCAAGGAGGGGAAGGACCAAGTAGAGAGTAGAACTTAGGCTAATTTGTAGTTTATAACTTAGGTTTTTATTTTCTTTCATGTAATTTTTATTTTCTTTATGTAACTGAGAGGAGAGGTGACTTTCATGGAGGAATCAGAGCAAGCTTGTACTGCAGGTGACACCAGTGTAAGTGATCTCTTCTTTCATTGTTATTTGAATCGAATATCGAATCAAAATTTCTTTTTCTATTTTTACTCTTGTTTTATTTTACTCTCCTCTGATGTGTTGCAATCCAAGAGAATCCGATAGCTTCGAGACTACTTAGTCGTTGCAAGTGCCCTTGATGGCCTATGGTGATGAACAACCCTTCTCTTGCTAGTATAGTTTGCCCTTTTATTCGTAATGTAGATCGAGAATGGGAAGATCCTATACACCATGCTTGATTGCCTTCAAAGACAAGGTAAGTCGTCGCAACGGATCCAAGGTATATGAGCACTGAAGAGGTAAGTAATTTTTAGGTTGTCTTTTCTTTTATTCTTTAGTTTCAATATCACAAGCTCCAACCATCTTTATCACTCTTTTTCATTTCTTTGTATATAATCTATTTTTCATTTTTTCATCTTCTTAATCTACCATCTTCTTCCTAATTCAACTTTAACAAATTTTCCTTTTTCTTTTAAAGAACTAAAGAAGAACTTTAACCATACTTTGTATCTTAAAAAAGAACTTACTAAAAAAGTTTCTATTGCTAGTCCCTCCTTGTGGATCACGACTCGCATAGCCATTTGCTATTGCGGTAGAATTGAGCACTTGCACTCTTTAATCTTAAAGTTCTGAAATACCGTATTTTTGTGTGCAGGTTCAACCTCAATCAATATACAAACTAAAAGAAAGAAACACAGTTCGAGGTGTAGTTTCAGGGATAAGTTTGGAAGAGAGCTCATCGTGAGGTGAAGCTTCAAGGAAGACTATAACGGGACATGAACTGGATCAAAGTGTTGCAGGAAGCAGAAAGGGTGCATTCGGACGAGACCCGAGATGGCCCAAGACATGATGGTAATTCAGCCAAAGGACCTAGAAAGAGGGGACAAGAGTGAAAGGCTTCATGGTATGGTTACAACCAAGGAAAGAATCATGGTAATATTCCAAAAATTTCAAGCTGTTTTACTAAAGGCTTGAAAAGCAAGTCAAGGTGGAGATTATTAGGATTTTGCTTTCTTTTCAAGAAGAGATGATGGTCTAAAAGATCCTTGAATTGAAGAAGATGAAGGCTTGAAGCATACGAAGCAAATTAAGTTGAAGCAGATTAATAGTTCGTATAGTTGACTAATACTCAGATTAGCTGACTATACAGTCGACTGGACAGATCAGAGAAGGAGATAATTACTGTTAATTGACTCATAGGTCTTATAAGTCTACTGTCTTAGGAGCAGACGACTAATTTGAATGACTAGTTGACTAATCTATCATTCTGAAGCGTAAACAGAGGCTGTGTGAGTTTTCTTTTCTGGTAGAGTTCGAATAGATTTAGATTCTATTCAATGAAAATTTGTTTCTAAAGTTTGAACTGTCTAGAATTTTTCTACAACAAGGAGATCAACTCCTAATATAATTGATCAAGATTTTTCAAGCATCCGACGGACAAATTAGAATAGAATTTGTATTGTAAAACTCTATAAATAGAGATTGTAAACTAGTATATCGTATCTTGAAGAAGATCAGAAGAAACCAAGAAAGAGAAAGGAAGGTGACAGTGCATATAGATAAAGTGTACTCTTGTAATCTTATGAGATTCAAGGAGATGGTGAATACTCTTGTGGGAATCAAGAGGAATGTTAGATCTCTTGTACCAAGTTTATTAATAAAACTCTCTCAAGTTCTCTCTCAGTGGAAGTAGGCCAAGTTTGGGCCAGACCATATTAAATCCTCTTGTTATTGTTATTACTCTTTTGTCTAGGTATTACTAGTTTGCTCTACAATAGTATTTCATTTGCAAGTATTGTCATATTGCCATATTTCAAAATGTTGATCCCCGGAGCAACAATTAGTATCCAAGCATATCAATTCTGCACTTACATTCGGAGGTGGTGCTGTTTGTATTGGTGGAGTTTGTGTTAGACTAGGATGACCTTAGGAGTCTATATAAACCCCTTGTGGTGTCCTTTGAAGGCAAGTCAAGAGAAAATCAAGTTTTCACCATTGAGAGGTGTAAGAGAGATTCTTGTAACTCATGTTGTTTTCTTCTCTATTTTTAATAAAATTTCTCCCCTCCTCCCCGTGGACGTAGGCACATCTTGTCGAATCACGTTAAATCTGGTGTTTTGATGCTTATAGTGATTAGTCTTATTGCTTACTAGTAGTAGATCGCTTCCACGCTTCCGCTGTCGAGCCCCTCGATGTTCTCTCTTACTGTGTGACTTTCACAACAATTAGTTTGAGAGCGATGGCTATCAAGACAATCACAACAAATAAGTTCGAGGTGGAGAAATTCGACGATAGTCCAACTTCTTGTTGTGAAAGATGCGAATAACGACGTTGCTCATGAAGGAGGGCACACACAAGGCCCTACTTGGTGCTGAGAAGAAGCAATCAAAGATGAAGGATGATGATTGAAATGACATCGACTTCTACGCCAAGGTGACGATCACATTATGCCTATCAGTTGAAGTCCTCTACAACATCATGAATGAGGACACAACTAGTGAACTTTGGTGTAAGCTGGAGAGTCTTTACATGACGAAGAGTTTGTCAAACAAGTTCTTCATGAAGAAGCAGTTATACAGCCTTCGGATAAAAGAAGGTACACCTATTCTACAATATCTAAATGCTTTTAATAGGGTTTTGAGTAACTTGTTGGCTTTGAAAGTAAAGTTAAAAAAAGAAGACAAAGCTCTTTAGTTACTCCCTTCTCTTCTATAGAGTTATGACCACTTGAAGACCACCATCGTGTATGGAAGGGAGATCTTGGAGTTAAAAGATATCAGGCAGATGCTCCAGAATAATGAGGTAATGAAGAAGGCAAATTCCACAGAGGAAATCTCAGGATTGGTTTTCTAAGGTCAGAGGGGGAGATCAATGATTAAGGGACCCAATAAAGATCCAGGCGCTTCTAGCAGTGATGCTTACTACTACTACTACAGGAAACCAGAGCATATCAAGAAATATTATATCAAATACAAGGAGATGTTGAAGAAGAAAGGCAATAAGGATTCTGATGAGGCTAGTACCAGTGAAAAGTAAGAACAAGTCGGTATTGTTGAAGAAGTAGATGAGAATCCATGTGATGTCCTGACAGCTTAATCAGGAAAGGAAAGTGCTTAGATGCTTGATTACTTGATTCGGGGTGCACATACCATATTTGGCCAAAAAGAGAGTGGTATGGAGGGTCCATCTGATGGGCAACGATGTCAGATGCAAGACATTCGGCATAGGTTACATCCATATGAGGATGTTTGATGGACAGGTGCAAACCCTCACAAACGTGCATCACGTTCTGGATCTAAAGAAGAATCTTCTCTCATTGGGAACGTTGCAATCTCAATGGTGCAAGTTCTAAGGAGCAGATGGAGATGTTAAATATATCAAGGGCTCCATAACAATTCTCAAAGGAGATGGGATTGCGAATTTGTGTAAGATTATCGAGAGTGTTATTAATGGTTACGCTTCAACAGCAAGGGAGAAGGATGATACTATAAGACTTTGACACATGCGTCTTGAACACATGAGCAAGGTCCTCAAGCCCTACATAACAAAAGTGTTCTCCCAGATATCAAATATTGCAAACTTGATTTATGTAAATTTTGCATTATGTGTAGACAGCGTAGAGTTGCTTTCTCTACATCACAGCATAAGATAAAAGGCTTGCTAGATTTTATACACACCAATGTGTGGGGACCTTCGTTAGTAGTTGATTAGTCTACAATTCTGCATTATTATATCACATTTTCCTATCAGTTTATGAATAAAATATTAATTCTAACTGTGTTTTGGTCTAGTTTGCAGATAATCAAGAGTCTAGGGGCAAAGAAATAATAAAAGCTTAATTAAACTCATTTTCGGGTAATTAAATCCGGATTTCTTAGAGGCTAAGATAGAGAGTTTCTAGAAGATACATTGAATCTAGATGTTGGCGGGTGTCTGACGAAAATATGGACCCAAATAACCGAATCTGAGTATATCTGGCAGGTCCCCGAAGCGAGACGAACCCGCGCACAAAAACCAGAGACCTAAGTCCTCGCGATAATATGGTGGACCCATGCATCGATTTACGACGCGTGACCTCATCTCGCCTTCCAGAGTCTTTGTTTGCCTATAAATATTGCAGGGTTTGACTGAAACGCAAGCAGATTGAGAAATAGGTTAGGCTTTTTCTCTTTTAGTGTAGGTTTTCTTCTTTTCTTTTCTTTTCTTTTCTTTTCTTTTGTATTTTCATTTCGTTTTTAGGTCATGTATTAGGGCAGTGAGATTCAGAGAGAGAAAGAGAGAGATTGATATAATAGATGGTGACAAACTATGTAAAGGTGTCTCCTTTCTTCTCCATTGTAATTTCCTCCATCTTCTACATGATGCTTAGCTAATTTTTCTTCTCATTGCAATCTAACTACTAACCACTAACCATCTAATCACTTACTTGATAATTCACATGAATTTAATAGCCTTCACAAGGCCTTGCTCTTGCAAGAGCTATTGATGGCTCATGATGATGGATTCTAACATTCTAACATTTCTACCATCTAACTCATTAACTTGCTAACTTGCAATGCTAACTTTATTTCATACTCACCTCTAACCGATTTTGATGATCTAATAGTAGCTTGCAACTTGTTGTGTGATATGGATGTGTGGTTTGAATGTTTATGAACAATCTTATGAGCCATACTTTGTATCGTCTCTTGAAGCCAAGGGCTAGTGATGGCCAAGGATCCATGTGAGGTAACTATCACTAAGAGATTAGAATGGTTAGTGGAGCAATTAGTAGTTAGTAGCCATGAGTTTTCTTTTATCTTATTTTAAAAATTAATTTCAAAACTCTTTTATCATTTTAATCATTGTTTTCACCAACTTCTTCGTTCATCTTTGTTTCATCTTTTTTTTTTATTCCAAAATCACTTCTCTTTTATTTTCACATCGTCGTTTCTTCGCCTTCTTTACCTATCACTTTTGAATTTCTTTTCTTTCTTCTTTTTCTCATTTTTTAACAACGAAGACTTGTTAACAACTGACATAAACATAAACTGTTAATGCTTCTATCGCCTCCCATCTCTGTAGATTCGACCAGTTGAGCCAATACTATAACGGAAGTATCGAGGGAACATTGGCACATATGCTTTTCACTGATTTTACAAAACACACATTTTCAAGTGCTGGTTCCGCTCCGATCAAATTTTGACACCGTTGCCGGGGATGGGAATGGTTTAAACTCACATTTTGTTAATATTTTCTTCTCTTTTTTGGTGTGCAGGTTAATTTTTACAGAAACTGAAGATTGTAGAACTCTCCTTTTGCTTTCATGTCCCTACTCTAAAAAGCAGGGACCCTGCTTCCATAAGTGTGCCGCAGAAATCAAAGAAAAGCCGCGAAAACACGGCAATTTCGTGGCATTTGTACTTTGTATTTTGTAGGGACTTTGCAAGTTGCATATATTGTTATATTCTACTGTCAATTTTCTGCGTTGATTGCTTACACACTGTAATAAATTAAAGAAGTAAAATATGGTATTTAGATGCTTTTAAAATGGTTTAGACATTTGCATTTAGGTACGTATCAATTCAATTCCAATATACTGTATTTTGTTTTGTTGTAGTGATCTGGACTGAAGTGTACATATGGCATTGCATATAGCATAGGATAAACACGTGGGTGAATTATTCGCTTTGTGTTATCTTCTTGTCTATATTGCACATTTACACGAATTGAACTTAAGGGCATAACCCAAAACAAGATAAGGTTGGGATTTCATCACCCTTCCTTAGCTCAAAAATCACCTCCCCACTCATATAACCCAAGCCTTAATAAAACTTGATAGACGTTAGCTCCTAGGGATATCTCTGACTCATTAAGAGATTAACCGAGGGTGGAACTTGTTTTGAATCTTACTTTTGTGAAATCGGTGTCTAAGATTGGGGATTAAGAGGTTACGCCTCAAAAATACCGTGGTTCGGTGTAATTAAGGCTCGTTGCTTACGTACGGATACCTCCCACTGGCTTGTGGTCGGATTCATACAACAAGCTCCCCCAGGTAATCGACCAGTTTGGAGTCGTCTAGGTCTAGGTCAACCTTAGTATAGGCTTGGTTTTGATTTTTTTTCTTTCTTTTTGTTTGTTGTTTGCTTTTTCTTTTCTGTTTATGCTTGTTTGTGAAATGAAATTCAATAACAATAATTCTTTCAATTCTAATATAAATCCATATTTCACACTGACCACATTTGATTCGGATAATTTCAACCTGGCTTTTTACAATAGAACCAACCAAATATACCAGGTTGGACTTATCGAAATCAATACAACCCATACCCCCAATCTTATGACCATAATTTTCAAATTAATTTCAACTCTTTACAGAGTCAATGGGGATTCAACACCCCCGAGTCAAACTTTCAACCACCTTGTCCACAGCTTTTACAATTTTCACAATATTCATTCTCCAATTTTGCTTCCTATACTCCTTTTCTAGAACCACCAATTGAAGAAAAATCCGAGTTAGAAAAAAAGTATAGAAGTCGTACAAGCCATGCTTGAGTCCCAACAAAAGAAACTCAATTCACCAATTTCACAATATTTTCATGATTCATACTCAGTTTCACCTATTGAAAATAACCAACCATCTGCCCTGAAAACAAATATGGAATGCTTTCATAGTCTGAGCTTCAATCTCAAAACATGTTGGACTTACACTCTTCACAAATTTTTCAAAATCAAGATTCATACACTTCCTTTCTAAAATATCCACTTGAAGAAAAATCATATCTAGAAAAGAATATAGAAATCTTGTAGGAGTCTACACTACAATTTCAAAAATTTTCTACTCAGTCTATCGATAGGTTGGAAATACAATTGAGTCAATTGGTCAATATTTTATAGGAATGAGAAAACTCTCTTATCAATCTTTGACCAATCCAAATATCTTTAACTCTATCGATTTGACCCAGGACTCTTGTTGTTTTGGAAACCAAGATTCCTACACTATTTTTCTAGAACAACCACTTGAAGAAAGTCATATCTAGAAAAGAGTATAGAAATCTTACAAGAGTCTGCGCTACAATTTCAAAAAATTTTTGCCCAGTCTATCAATAGGTTAGAAACACAATTGAGTCAATTGGTCAACATTTATAGGAATGAGGAAACTCTCTCTTATCAACCTTTGACCAATTCAAAAATCTCTAACTCTATTGATTTGATCCAGGACTCTTGTTATTTTGAAAACAAGATTCAATTTCAGCGCACACATTTGAAGTTGACCAACATCAAATTTTGAGAACCACATTGACATATTGGCAAGTTATCCCTTTCCTGAGATTGAACTTGAGGATGAATATGATCCTGAACCTCAATTTGGTAATTCAATTTCACTTCCTGCTCCAATAATGACTCAGGTGTCTTTACCTGATGTCAATCCTTTACCCGAGTCAGTAATGGATCCTGTGCCTATTCATTATAAAATTGAATCACCAATCTTATATGATCATCATATTGAACTTGACCAATTTCATACTTTTGAAAGTCTCATTGACAAATTGGCAAGTTCTCATTTTTATGAAATTGAACTCAATGAGGAATGTGACCAAGATTCTCAAATATGTGATCCAATTCAAATTTCTAAATCAATATTGACTCATGTTTTGTTACCGATTTGAGTAACATTTTCGAGTCCATTTTGATTCCCATATCTGTCTTTCTTGAACTTGAATCACTAATCTTAGAAAGTCACATTCCGTTGTGGGGAAATGAATGTGGATTAGAATTTCAACTTATTAATGTGGACCCAATTCCTGAACGACTTTTGACTCCTGAACTTTACTTGACTTCAGCCAGTTTCCGAGTCGATTGTAGTTCATGCCCTTTCTGATTCTAGATCAATCATTTCATATTTTCATACTCCATTTGGGACAAAGGTGTCAAAAATAATGACTCTTAATTTGATAGGGTAAAATTCATAAAAAAATCATTCATATATACAACATTTTAGTGGGTTGTATTGTAGAGGTCACTGGTCGGTTTCTGAGAACTCCACGCAAATTGGATTGGGCAGCATTTCGTAGACCAATCAGACCACCACCGGAACCACTACCTTGAGGTGAATTTTTCCTTCCCTCTCTATCTGTTTCATGAATACATATATTCACGATGCATTGAGAACAATGCATGAGATAAGTGTAGGGGAGGGTCTACTAACATAGAGTTTTTAGATTTTCTTTCTTTTTCACTTCTTAGAATTCTTCCTTTTTGTATAGATTTTTTCCATTTTCTTAAAAACTTTTGGAAACAAGCGACAAAGTTTTGATCTGTTTTAAGAAAATTAAGATAATCTTGAAATTAAGGAAGCCTTAATTATGACATCTTAAACCTAGTCGAAATAATGGATCTTATTTAAGATTATAGTTAAGTAAGATAGATTGGAAAGATAATTTTATCTTGAATTTTTTACCTTAGATAGTATGCAATTCACACTTACACATTTTTGGGATGGAAATAAAGACCAGAAATGCCATAAAGTAAAAATAAATAAAAAGAAAAATATATATATATATGGTATAGATGAAGAAAAAAATCACTTATTAAACTGGATAAACTATGCCTCAAGAAGCATGATTAATCACGTCTAACAGTGGTCAAAAGAAATAAATAATCCCTCTTAGTTTTATGGCCTTGTTTACTCGAGTCCTTAAACCCGAGGGATGTTTTCTCATCTGGTGCCCTAAAACAGTCTGGTTTGGGAGTCATCGGTTAAAGGCTCACTATCCAGGTAAACTAGAAAGCCTAAAAAATTAAGGAAAGAAAAAAAAGAAAGAAGAAGAAAAATATATATATATATATATATATATATATATATATATATATATATATATATATATATATATATATGGCTTGATGGTTAGAATTGAAATCCTAGAAATCTTCACTATCACAAAGTGCATATTAACTTGGTTTTATGAAGGATAAAATATTCATTCCAATTTTGAATTCTGTCCTTAATTAATGACAAGATTTTGCATGTAAACTAAATTTAAGGAAGAATAATTTTTGGTGGACTTATGATCTTAGCTCGCTTATATTTTTGCAAAAATATTTCGAATACTGTTCTCTCTTTCAAAATGCGTTTTCAAAACACTAACATTTATTTTCTTTCTTTATGGATTTTGTGAGTGCAATCTGCTGAAAACTCTCAGGAGACAACTGAAAATCACCTAGAGGGGGGGTGAATAGGTCATAATGCTAATCAATGCACAATTAAAAATTATGATGCAACAATCTCCCAAAACAAGACTAGAAGTCGGATTCCCCGTGAAGGGCTCTGAACTCCTTCCTCGTGATTCCTCTGGATATGAGTTGGAGGTGCACAATGCAATCTTGTTGTATGGGACTTTGATTGACAAGATGAATGAAAACAAGTGAATATTGCAATGAAAATAGAGAGCAAGTAATAAGAGCAATGAAAGTAAAGCAAGAAGCAAGAGCAAGTAACCAAACGCAAACACCGAGAATTTTTCCGAGGTTCGAGCACCCAGCTCTACGTCCCCACCTTCCCCAGAAGGATTTCTAACCACTATAACTTCACAAAGATGTTACAAATACACCGGAGTACCCAACTCCACAATCACAAGTACAAGTTCTCTCTTGGTAGTCAAAAGACCACAAACTCTCTTTTGCAAAACTCTCTTCCCTTACAAAAATCCTTGTAGAACAATGAGTAGGCTTGAAGCTCTTGTGTGTAAGGAGAAAAGAAAAAGAAATCAGAGAGTTCTTGAAAACACTTCAGAAAATGAGAGAGATTTTTAGCACAAAAACCAAGAAACCAAGCTCTTTTGAATGCCTTAAACTTTTGAGATTTTTGCAAATTTTTCTTATATTCAACTTCTCCCTAAACACTCCTATTTATAGTAGAGGGCTAGGGTTTAAAGATAAAACTCACTTAAGGCTAATTAGAAAGTATTAGGATCAGTAAATATCATTTAAACCCTTTTTAGAGAGAAAAAGACAAAAATTAAACAGCTCAGAAAACTAGTCGTTACTGTTCAAACGGCTCTCTCGGTCGACCGAAGTACAAAAAATAAGAGCCGTTGCAGGCTCTCGGTCAACCGCCCGGTCGACCGAAAAATACAGAGAGCTAATGTCTTACAGTCAAGCAGGTTTCGGTCGACCGCACGGTCGACCGCAAAACGTGCACACGGATACGCTCTGCTGCCAGAACCTCGGTCGCCTGGGACGGTCGACCGGATTGACCTGACACAGGGACGGGCGACCGGTCGGTCGACTGGCTCAGGTCAAAAGTCAAAAACAAAACAGATATTTGAAGGGGTTTGAAATCTAACAACATAGTCTTGATTTAAAACAAGTCTAATACCAAAATTGAGCTTATAAACGAAAAGCTTTAATTTAAAATAATTTTTACACATTTATGGGAAATAATTTAGAAATAAGATGTGCGCAAAAAAACGTGTGTGATAGAGCTTCAAACCTATTCACTATTCTTTAACAAAACTATAAAACTAGAAACAAATCTAATAAATTATCTTGAGCAATCTTGAAGTCTTGAGCCATGTAATGCCTTGCTAGAGCCTTCTCATCAAGTTCCTTCCTTGATGTGCAAAAAGCCTTCTTTACTTCATGAACTTAGAATTTCTTGCAATAGCTAAGCAATGGCCTCCAGATTATGGTACAAACCTGAAACTTATCTTAATAAACTAATTAGTACCATATAGCTCCTATTTGGTTTGTTATCATCAAAACTCTAAACAAATGGAGAGTGTAACCTTATGGGCCAACAATCTCCCCCTTTTTGATGATGACAAAACAAATAGGCTATAAGTAAAAATATAGGGAAGGAGTAAGCTCCCCCTCAAATTATGCTATCATAAAAACAATGTAAGGTGCAAGCAAAAACCATCAAACAAAAACCATATGATTAAAAATCATGAAATATGCTTGCAAAACACTTCAACTTAAAAACAAGAATTCATGAAAACACATCAAAAACTTAAAAACTATATAAACTCATATGGAACCAAAACCATATGAACTTATATTTCTATCATAAAAACTCATTCTCCCCTTTTTTGTCATACTTCAAAAAGGGTTATGAAAACTTTTTTATTCAATAACACAAACATTAAGTTCACCACAAATGATAGAAAATCTAGCAAAATCAAGTGGTTTAGTGAAAATATCGGCTAGTTGCAAATCCGTAGAAACATAATCAATATCTATATCTCCTTTCTCAAAATGATCTCTAAGAAAGTGATATCTAATCTCAATGTGCTTGGTCTTACTATGTTGATTTGCATTCTTTGTCATATGTATAGTACTAGTGAAAAGTCACCTAGAGGGGGGTGAATAGGTGACAATGCTAATCAAAGGGCAAATAAAAATTTAAAGCTACAACAATTACAATCAGAATCACAAGATGAATGCAAGCAAGTAAGTATGACAATGAATATGATGAGCAAGTAATAAGTGCAAGAAAGTAGAGTAAGAATTGCAAGAATGTAAACCAATCGCAAACACAAGGATATGTTATCGAGGTTCGAGCACCCAGCTCTACTCCCGCCTTCCCCAGAAGGATTCCGACCACTTCCACTATCACAAAGAATCTCAAATACAATGGAGTACCAACTCCTACAATCTCAAGAACAAGTAATTTCCTTGGTAGTCAAAAGACCACAAACTCTCTCTTTCAAAATATCTCTTCCCTTACAAAGGTCCTTAGAGAATATGAGTAGGAATGAAGCTCTTGTTGTAAGTGAAGAAAAGAAAATTAAATCAGAGAGTATTTAAAAACCCTTCAGAAAATCAGTGAGAAATTCAGCACAAAAACCAAGAAACAAGTCTCTTTTGAAAGCCTCAAACTTTTGAATTTTCTAGCAAAAAATTTGTTGTAACCAATCTCTCCCCAAACACCCCTATTTATAGGAGAGGGCTAGGGTTTAGGGATAAAACATAATTACTGATGTTTAGGAGGTAATTAGATCAAAATATATCCTTAAACGAATTTTTAAACACAAAAGACAAAAATAAACAGCTCACTTAAAATCTGCCCGTACTGTTCAACGGACACATCGGTCGACTGGGCCGGTCGACCGGTAGTTCAAAAATTCGACCGTTATAGGCTAGCGGTCGACCGACCCGGTCGACTGAGAAAACCTGTGAGCAAAAACAATATCTCGGTCGACCGCCCCGGTCGACTGGCAGACATGCACACTGGATACGTGCCTCTGCCAGAACTGCGGTCGACTGGTCCGGTCGACCGGACCAGACTGACACAGACTCGGCGACTGTCCCGGTCGACCGGATCAGGTCAAAAATCATTTTGAAAAAGAAAATAAAGGAATTTGATTTTAACAAAAATACTTTTGAACAGGGAATAGTATAAAATATAAAGATGTATCTGTAGACAAAACTTGTATGCAAATATTTTTGTATAATTTATAAGAAATTATTTTGGAACGAGCATGTGCGCAAAACGTGTGTGATAGAGCTTCAAACCTATCCACTATTCTTAACATACTATAAACTGAAAACAAATTACATGAAGACTTCTTGAGCTATCTTCAAGTCTATGAGCCATCCAATGCCTTGCTAGTGCCTTCTCTTCTATGATCCTTCCTTGATGTGCAATTTGCCTTCCTTACTTTGTGGAACTTAGAAGTTCTTGCAATAGCTAAGCGAATGGTCTCTAAACATGGTACAAACCTGAAACTTATCTTAACAAACTTATTAGTACCAAATAGCTATATTTGGTTTGTCATTATCAAAACACAAAACAATTGGAGAGTGTAACCTCTTGGGCCAACAATCTCCCCCTTTTTGATGATGACAAAACAAATAGGCTATTAACAAAAATATAGGGGAGAGAAAACTCCCCCTCAAATTATGCTATATAAAACACAAGAATATGCTCTAGATACCAATAATTGAAATGATGCACCAATTATTGAAACTAATATAAAACACAAAAATTGCTCTTGATACAAAAATACCAAAACAACTAAAACCACAAGAATTCTAAAATACATGAATTCAAAAATCATACATACATAAACATAAAACTCATAAAACAAATTTTAAAATTAAAGCATATAAATTCATATGGAACCAAGACAAATGACTTATTTTTGTCATGTAAACTTATTCTCCCCCTTTTTGTCATACATCAAAAAGGGTTATGAAAAACATGTCTATTCAATAATACAAACATTAAGTTCTCCACAAATAAACGAAAATCTAGCAAAATCAAGAGGTTTAGTGAAAATATCGGCTAGTTGTAAATCCGTGGAAACATAATCAATATCTATATCACCTTTCTCAAAATGATCTCTAAGAAAGTGATATCTAATCTCAATGTGCTTGGTCTTACTATGTTGATTTGCATTTTTGGTCATGTGTATAGTACTAGTATTATCACAAAATATTTTTATATGATCAAAGTGCAAATCAAAATCAAGGAGAGTATGTTTCATCCAAAGGACTTGTGCACAACAAGCCCCCGCGGCAACATACTCCGCCTCGGCGGTTGAGAGAGCTACGGAATTTTGTTTCCTAGAGGACCATGAAACAAGACAATTACCAAGAAATTGACATGTCCCACTAGTACTCTTTCTATCTACTCTACAACCCGCATAGTCGGCATCCGAATAGCTAGTCATTGAAAAATCTATAGTTTTCGGATACCAAAGACCCATTCCAATTGTGCCCTTAATATAACGAATAATGCGTTTTACCGCAATAAGATGAGACTCTTTAGGACACGATTGAAATCTAGCACAAAAGACACACACTAAACATGATATCCGGCCTACTTGCCGTCAAATATAAAAGACTTCCTATCATGCTTCTATATAATTTAATATCAACATTTTTACCTTGTTCGTCCTTATCAAGCTTGGTTGTAGTTGCCATTGGAGTGTTGCAAGCCTTTGATCCTTCAAGCCCAAACTTCTTTACTAGCTCCTTTGCGTACTTGGCTTGGTTAATGAAGGTTCCGTCTTGCAATTGCTTGATTTGGAGTCCAAGGAAGAAATTGAGCTCACCCATTGAAGACATTTCAAATTCAAGTTGCATGACTTCTCAAAATCCTTGCATAAAAGCTCATTAGTAGATCCAAAAATTATATCATCAACATAAATTTGCACAATTAAAATATCATTATCAACATGCTTAGTAAAAGAGTTGTGTCTACTTTGCCTTTAATAAAATCATTTGAAATGAGAAAACTAGAAAGCCTTTCATACCAAGCTCTTGGAGCTTGTTTCAATCCATACAAAGCTTTATCAAGTTTAAAAACAAAATCGGGATGAACATGATCAACAAAACCGGGAGGTTGAGAAACATAAACTTCTTCATTAATAAAACCATTTAAAAATGCACTTTTTACATCCATTTGAAAAAGTTTAAAATTTTTTAAAACATGCAAAAGCTAGTGTCATCCGTATGGCTTCAAGCCGTGCTACGGGTGCAAAGGTCTCCTCAAAGTCAATTCCCTCAACTTGAGTGTAACCTTGGGCCACTAACCTAGCTTTATTCCTAATGACATTTCCGGACTCATCCATCTTGTTTCTAAAGATCCACTTAGTACCAATTATTGGTCTATCGTGGGGCTTAGGAACAAGGTGCCAAACTTGGTTGCGCTCAAATTGATTGAGTTCCTCTTGCATGGCAAGCAACCAATATGGGTCCGTCTCGGCTTCGAGAATGCCTTTGGGTTCAAAATGAGAAATGAAAGCAAAGTTACCACATAGGTCATGGAGTTTGGAGCGCGTTGTGACTCCTTTAGATGCATCACCCAAGATGAGCTCCTTAGGATGATTTGTAGCGTATCTCCAAGCTTTAGGAAGCGGTTGAGTGCTTTCCTCCTTATCCTCTTGAACTTCACCTATAGATTCTAGCTTTTCTTCTTGAGCGGGTGAGTCCTTCAAGGATAGTTCTCCATGTCTTCACCTAATGGTTCAAACTCTACAACATTCTCAACAAACATTAGATTCTTCAAACTTAACATGCATGGATTCTTCAATGGTTTGAGAAGATCTAATGAAAACTCTATATGCTTTGCTAGTAGAGGAATATTCAACAAAGATAGCCTCATAAGCCTTAGCATCAAATTTACCCAAATTATCCTTAGTATTCAAAACAAAACACTTGCATCCAAAAACTTTAAAATATGCAACATTTGGTTTTCTAGAATGATACATTTCAAATGATGTTTTTGAAGAATTTTTGCATAAATAAATACGATTCGATATATAGCATGCGGTGTTTACGGCCTCGGCCCATAAATATTGAGGGAGGTCATATTCACTTATCATTGTCCTAGCCATCTCTTGAAGTGTTCTATTTTTCCTTTCTACAACTCCATTTTGTTGTGGAGTTCTAGGACAAGACATTCATGCTTAATTCCCTTTTCATCACAATAAGTCATGAAGAGTTGGTTAACAAACTCACCACCTCTATCACTCCTTATTCTCAAAATCGGAAAACCCTTTTCTTTTTAACTCTTTTTCGAAAAATTTTAAAATGAGAAAAAGTTTGATCTTTATTTTGTAAAAAGAAAACCCAAGTAAAACGGGAGAAATCATCAACCAAAACAAATGCAAATCTACTTCCATTTAAACTCTTAGTTTTAGTTGGTCCAAAAAGATCCATATGAATTAATTCTAAAGGCCTAGTTGACATGATATCCTTGATTGGTTTAAAGGAAGACTTGGTTTGTTTCCCAGTTGGCACGCACTACAAATGCGGTCTTTCTCAAAATTCAAGCAAGGTATACCCTTCACCAATTCCTTTGAATTAATCCTAGAAATATGGTCAAAAGATGCATGTCCTAATCTTCTATGCCAAAGCCAAGAATTTTCATCAAAAGCATTTAAGCATTTAGTAGAACAATCTAAATTAAGCATGTCAATAATATAAACATTATTATCACGAAAACCGGTGAGAATACAAACATCGGATTTAACATCAAAAATCTTACAAGATGTATCATCAAAAACAACTTTAAGTCCACGATCACAAAGTTGACTAATGCTAAGCAAATAATGTTTTAAACCATCTACTAAAACAACATTCTCAATAATAGGAGATGCACCAATTTGAATGTTACCTATACCGATGATAGTTCCTTTGGAGTCATCCCCGAAGGTGACGGTGCCACCTTCCATGTACCTTGATAGGGTTGTGAAGTTGTTGATCCCATGTCATGTGTCTTGAACAACCACTATCAAGGTACCACCGCTCCCTACGTCTTGGAGCTTTGGTGTGTACCTACATCAAACAATTTAAGACTTGATTTTGGTACCCACATTTTCTTGGGTCCTCTAGGGTTAGTGTCATGAACCCAAACAAGATTATTTGTTCTATTTAGTTGATCATAGCAAAACTTAGCTAAATGTCCATTTTTACCACAATATGTGCATCTATACACTCTACCATATTTAAAAGCATAGTGGGTGTGTGATTTGTGAGCATGAGCATTGTGAGCATGAGCATGAGGGTGTTAGCATGAGAATTTTTAGCTTGTGAAATTTTAGCATGTGAAGTGTGCTTTTTAGAAAACATGTTTTCAAGTTTCTTAGTATTGAAAGCACAATCATTTAAAACTTTTTCAAAATCATTCATTTTGGATTTAAAAGAGGAAATTTCTTTTTCATCAATAATAGGAGATTTTGCCTTACAAGTACTCTTGTAGGCACAAAATTCTTTTTGCATGGAAATGAAGTTAGAAGAAATATCATCTTTTTCTTTAGAAACAATGGCAAGTTGATTCTTAAGAAAAGCAACTTCTTTTTGTAATTTTAGCATTAAGTTCTTGTTAACATAAGTTTCAGATAAGTCTTTCAGAAAGTTCTACAAAAGCATGCACTAGAACTTCCTTACTTACATCATCATCTTCATCATCAAGGGATTGAGGGGTTACCTTGGGTGTGTTTGCCATGAAACACATATTAGCTTGATCCACCTCCTCTTCGGACTCGCTTTCCGAATCCCACGTAGCTTTGTAGGCTTTCTTTCCTCCGGCTTCTTTGGCTTGAAGGAGGAAGTCATTTTCTTCTTGAACTCCGGACAATCCGCCATGATATGTCCGGGTTTGCGGCAATTGTAGCATATGATCTTCCGCTCCTCTTTGCCTTCGAATTTCTCCGGAAGTTGAACTTGTTCTTTCGGTACAACTCTTGAACATTTCGCACAAGTAAGTTAGCTTATAGTTAGCTCCTCATCTTCTTCATCGTCTTCTTCATCGTCATCATTGGTGGATGAAGTCTTGAAGGCTATGGATTTCTTCTTTGAAGTAGTGGCTTCTTCTCTTGCCTTCTTCTCCATCTCATGGGTCTTTAGGTTCCCAATGAGACTAATGATGTCCATCTCGTCCTTGTCGTTCAACTCCTTAAGGTGGTGGCCTTGATCTCCCATGAAGAAGGAAGCGCCCGAATCACTTTCCGCACCTTTTGATCGTTGGAGATGTCATCACCTAATGAAGAAAGACCATTAGTGATTTTAGTGAAACGAGTAATCATATTATCAATAGATTCTTCATCAGCATTTTGAATGACTCATATGGGACCTCAAGAGATCTATTTTAGCTCTCTTGACTTGTGAAGTCCCTTCGTGTGTGACCAATAAATGTTGCCAAATCTCATAGGCGGATTGGCAATGAATTACCCGTGTAAGTCATCCTCATTCAAGGCGGTTAATAGGGAGTTTTGGCTTTGGAGTTAGCCTCATATTCTCTAAAGTTGAAGTCGGTCCAAGTGCTCTCATCACTATCGGGTGTACATAGGGTTTAGTCAAGGACTTGGCCACTAAGCTACCCAAGATTGCAAAAATATAGTCATCCTAACCTTCCAAATGGGAAATTAAGTCCATCAAATTTAGGAGGGGTTTTGATGTTATCGGCCATGTTTACTAGTGATGAATGAATGAATGAATGAATGTTGATTAGCAAATATTAAGGATCTCTCTATGGATGTTAAGACAAACCTAGAGTCCAAGCTCTGATACCAATTGAAAAGTCACCTAGAGGGGGGGTGAATAGGTGACAATGCTAATCAAAGGGCAAATAAAAATTTAAAGCTACAACAATTACAATCAAGAATCACAAGATGAATGCAAGCAAG
>JAVJIF010024020.1:0-76672 GCA_038442645.1 Agave tequilana | reverse complement strand
TTAAATCTTTTGAGAAACTGAATTGCGCATATGATTGTTGCGGACAACGCCCGAGAAATATAGACATACGATTACATAATATAAAAACTCTCTTAGAAATATTGAAATTTCAAAATACAAAACTCCTGCATAAAGAAAATCTTAATCAGAATAGTATTCTTTAACAATAAGCTTATATCTCCATCATTTATCACTGTCATAGAAAATTATCAAGGACACCCAAATCTAAAGCGGAACACAAACAAGCTTCTGAATATAACCTAAAGCCGATGTAGGATGATGTGAGCTCCATGTTGCGGCTGAAGAGTTATTACAGTATAAGGAGCATGAGCATATGAGGGCGAGAGCTCCAAAGAGAAGTTCTGTAGAATCATAAACAAACCCATCTTTGCTTCCATCATGACAAAACTCTGTCCCAGACATATCCTTGGCCCCCATCCAACGGGGAAAAAATGCGTTCCGGCCCCCTTTGCATGCTCTCGAGATCCCCTCTAAGAATCTTGCTGGATTGAATTCTTCTGCATCCTCGCCCCATATTTCTGGATTATGATGTATGAATATTGTAGGCAGCAAGACATCGACACCAGTGGGGAAGGAGGAACTCCCCCAGCTTGGTTTCCTTGTAGGTGTGACGAAATAGAGAGATTACAGGTGGATATAATCTCAAAACTTCATTAAGTATCATGGTCACCTGCATTCAAGTTTATGTAGTTTAATTGACTACTGGAGTAACAAGAGACTTTATGTTTCAAGTCAGAAGTACTCACAGTTTTCAGCTGGCTTATGGATTCAATATCAGGTGTGTTCTTCCCGCACGTCCTCAGAACTTCTTCTCGAGCTTTCTGCTGCCAGACTGGATGCATGGAAAGAAGTACCAATGTCCAGGTAAGCAACGTTGACGTTGTTTCATGTCCTGCAAAGTAGAAAAACTTGCATTCTTCAATCACCTCCTCAATTGTGATTCTGTACTTCTGGTTGTCGCAGTAGTGAACTGCAGCAGCAGTCCTAGCAAATCGCTGCTCTTAGATGCTCCGGTTTCCATGGATTTTAACTTCCTATCTATCATTGCTCTCAAAATATCTTGATTTCGTTGTTCACCCACTTCTTCTCTTATTCTTTGCAGTAGGTATGAATCTATAACAGTGCAGCAACTAATCAAAAAGCTGCTGAAATTTAAAGAAGGGACGTTCTGAAAGATATAGAAATGCAAGTAGCTAGTACTCACCTGTAGCCTGGAATATAAGGAACCCGAGCAGCTTCGATGACCAGCCCGGCCTGTTCATTTTCTAGTTCGAAAATCCTCTTCCCTTTCTTCGTAGCTACTTCCAAAGGCGGTCCGGGAAATGGCATCCCTGTGAGACTCTGAAACTCAGGCCAAACATCTAGTTCATAAGATCCTTCAGTACCAACTAACTGATCCCATCTTTTTATCAAATCAGTGCAGCTAGTTAGAAAGGCTGGCACCATTTTCTGCAAGAGAAACCAAGATTGTGAACTGAGCGCAGTTTCTAGGAAATATAAGAGCAGTAGTTGAAATGTATAAACATGCCACATAAAGCCAGGGTGTTTTCATTAAAATCTTATTAATGGAACGAGCCCGGGGTTTTGGGGGGGGGGGGGGGGGGGGGGGGGGGTGTCACTTTAGGCTCACCGTTTACTAAAAAAATAAAAAAACAGTTGAAATGTATGTGAAAATAACCTTCAATTTCTCGAGGTGGAAGACTGGGGTGATGATCTTCCTCCTCTTAGCCCATTCCTCATCTTTAAGGCTGGTCAGAATCTGTATGAGGGGGTTCACTGGTGGCTTCTTGAACTGCCCGGACTTGTCCGAGAAAACCTCTTTCACCAACTCCGGATCCCATATCACCACCCTCGGTGTCGGCCCGATCTTGTTTTTCCTGCACAAACAATTTCAACATCATGAATGCACATCACTTTGATAAAAATTGAGTCTTAATACTTACATACACACCGTATTTCTGCACCGTCTGGATAGGTGAACGGCACAACCCATGGCAGATTTGATGACTGAGTTGCTCCATGGGATGCGACCATGCGTCCTAGAATCCTTGAATCTCCTCTTTCATGTCCAATAGAGTATCTTGTAAGGATTGCCTCTGATGCCTTGCTGCCTCAGTTTCTTCTCTAGCCTCTTCAGCTTCCACCATAGATTGTAACAGGCTTTCACCGCGAAGTACAGAAGCACAGAGAGTGAAGAAACTATAAGCAAAGAGAGGCATGGATGTTTCCGTTTTTTTCCCCTTCAGTTGTAGCAGTAGGAATCTGAGATCGATAAGGTTAGGAGATAGTGATGAAAGCAAAATTTTATGAGTTTTTATGCCTACATGCTACACTGATTCAAAAAAAAAGGTGAGATTATATGAAGTTAAGTCGGAACATTCTTTGACCCGTATGAAGCTTTAAAGCCAATTGAGCAGCATTTCCACAACATTATGGCTCAAACAGTATATGGACATGTCAATAATGCTAGAAGATCATATGTGCTTCTAATAGAGGATTCAAGCTTAAGTAACAAACCACACAAAATAAAATAAATTTAAGGTCAGAAAATGAATGATGAGAATACCAAGGTTTCAAATATCGGAAAAATCCGATGTATATCAGAAATATCGTATCGGTTTTTTAGGCATTTGATACGATATTAACCCTATAATATATGTCGATGTCGGAGCTGATATTGCCGATATTATCAATAGTGACAACCAATATTGAGATATTGATACTAAAAACCATTGACCTTTATTGATACTGAATACCGAAATTTTAAACTATCAAGAATACACATAAAATGGGCAATGAACATGTCACTTACTTATTTAGCTCCAGCAGTTTCAAGTGTCAAAGAGGATACTAGATTACCAATCATTGCTGCACAACAAAGTTGTTTTAAAAATCAATCATAAATAATCAGAACCTCACGTGTATAATATAATCTCAAACTACACATATATCCAGTTCGGAGGTCCAATTTCACTCCATAGTTCTAGAAAATCTCATATAATCAAAAAGGAAAAAGAGAAAAAAATAAGATGTAAGCAGCATGTATCAAACAAATACAATCATAGGAATTGAACATCAGTGTTACAATCTTGCACCTCTGTACATTATTTCGTATCTCAAGAAGAGGGAGACCGATAAATACCAAATTTGGTACTTCTGAGAGGCTTTCAAATGGCAAGACCATTGTACTCGAAGGGACTGGTTGATTCAATTCTCCACTTTACAGTGACCAAAGTCAAAGGGTAACCGGCTGAATGAATCACAGAAATCATTTTCAGTCAGTAAGTAGTTAAGGGATGCAATAACTTAATGTAAATCTAGAAATATTGTTTTCTTTAAGAAAAATGGTGATATTCCTTCTAGTTCCAACTGAGAAGTTGATAAGACAAACAACAAGGTCGTCAAAATATACTCCTACCAAACCAACTTCCTAATGCAGAAGTTCAGCAACTAGATAGCTCCCTATCTAGTTAAATACTACTTGTACATACTTGAAATACCATAGAATTTTAATTATAAACTAACACAAAAACAGACCCTCCAGAATAGAAGTTATATACAGAGATTTCAAATTTCCTTCGGCAAACCCAACTCACACACTACATAAAAGATAGAGTTCTAAAAATTTTCAGGAAACCTAAACAACTCCAATCAGAGTGTTGATTAATAAGAGCAGATTTGCACAGAATTCATTTCTAAGAGCAGCAACACAGCAACTCCAGCAACCCCATCAGCCAGAAACACCAGTAACACATTATGCACCTCCTCCATGTCTCACCCATCAATGTCAAGACGATCTTCATAACTTTTTCCAGGAAATAGAAAATTATGTTTCACTGCATGTATAAAAGAAATTCGATTATAGAAATCAAACATCAGGTCTGTGCCTCTGAAATGATCAATCATGATATAATCTTGCATCTCTATAAATTATTTCATATCCGAAAAAAATGGAGATTCATAATTACCAGATTATGTATTTCTGAAAGGCTTTCAAAACTGAAGATAAAGGGATTGGTAGATTCAACTATCCACTGGAGAAAAACAACAACCTAAGAACACTACCTGCCAAATGAATAACAGAAATCATTCCAGTCCCTTAATAGTGAAGTGAGTAATTACGTACTCTTCCTGTATTGTTTCTTTTAGAAAAAGAAATGGTGATATGTACTATGTTTGATTACTGAAAAGGAAAAAAGCCACCAAAATCTAGCCCTTACAAAGTAACACATCTTGTTTTATATAAAAGTTCACTAACTGGATATCTCCCTATCCTGTTGCACCTAATTTACAAAATTACTTCTAAAAGCTAACAATCCATAAACTATAAAAATAGAAACTAACACAAACATAAACTGTTGCAAAGAAAAATATATTACTTGGACTTCCCATGCCCTACACATATTAACTTCTTCAAATCTCCAGGAAAATTAAACACCTCCAATAATAATAGCAGATTGAACAGAATTCGTACCTAACATCATCAACAAAGTAACTCCAGTAACTCGATCAACCAGAAATACCAGTAGCAACACCATCTTTATTTGTTTTATGCACCTCCCAAAATCAAAGTCATCAATGTCAAGAGGATCTTCATAATTTTAACCAGGAAACAGAACGTCGTGTTTCACTCCTCACTGTCCTCCTTCAAAAAAGATCTCCTGCCAGGAGATGGAAAACAAAAATTTGAACTTAAAATGAGAATAAGAAGACTTTGTTTTATAGTAGCCTTGAAATTATTTCAACCAGATTTCCAAATAACAATATTTATTTCTTTTTTTCTCCAAGAAAAATGATGGAGGCAGAGACTCCACCCTTACATTGGCATACATGTTATATGATCTTCACATGAAAATAAACTTTTTTCTTCGTATTTAAAGGATGGATAGCCATTCTAGATAAAAGGGAAAAAGTAGATTCAAATACCAGGCAGACATAACATAAGAAGGGGATAAATCTCTCTTTTATTTTGAACATTGCATACTACTCTAAGTATGAACAATATAAGAGGGAAGTATACTGTGAACAGAAGCAGAATACAGTGTCATCAGGTCATAGATCATAATAGATTGTAGGAGCATGGGAAACAAGCATCAAGGGAAGAAAGCAGAGAAAGACAAATTTAGTGCCGACCCTAATTCATAAAAGGCATTGATATGCAATTTTTAATATTGATAAAGAAGAAGAATAAGTGAGCGAGGGGATGAAAACATACACTTAGTCGTTATTTGGAGATTAGGGATGTGAGCAATCTTGTCGCAATCCTCTCCGGTCCTTGAAGCAACGAGGCGCTAGAATGGGGCAGCCACGAATGGTGAGTTGTTTGAGTCCTGCGAGGTGTCGAATCCCATCGGCAGCATTTTCAGTTCCCCGCACATTTTAAGCGTCAAAGATTGGAGGGAGGTGAGGCCTCCCAGCCACTCTGGCAATGCAGTCAATCTAGGGCAGTGAGATATGGTGAGACGGTGGAGAGATGTAAAGAAGGGTGGAGGAGGCTGCTGCTCATCTGACTCTCCTCCTACTAGAGATTCCAGATTCTCAAGCAGAGTGAGTTGAAGGGTATGGAGAGAGGAGAAATGATGCTGAATCACACCCTCCGGCAACCAAATCAGTTTATCACAGTATTTAATGTTCAGCTCCTCGAGGGCGGTGAGGTACTGCAACCCCTTCCAACTGGTTTTTGATGCTTCCATGCATTCAATGAGTAGCTTCCTGAGGCTGGACAATCCTTGGAGGCAACCACCTGCTGCTAATAGCTCCTCATTGCTCCATATTATTTCCAATTGTACTAGCGAGGATGGAAGACACGGCTGTATCCTCATTTTGGGACAAGAAAAAATATGCAGAGTTTGAAGGCAGGGGAATGCGTCTCTTAAAGGCACTACCCATTCCTCCAAGTCAGGTGCATTCCACAGGTTCATGTACTTCAATGATGGGAAAGCAGCGCATGATGCTGCTGATTCTCCATAACACTCTCTCCCTATTTTCTTAAGGGCAGACATCCCCCCGATATAGAGAAGCTCCAGAGAGGGCAATTGACCCAGCATCGGAAGGCTTTCACATGCCTCAACATACTCCAGTAACACCGCGACCAGATTGGGGAGTGGTGAAGAGGAGAGATCCATCTTTCTCAACCAATTAGGAAACCTATTTCCACCGTACCTGTCTATTTTTAGGCACTTCAGATTGGGTGAGGCTGGAGGTACTCCAATGCATCAACTTCCTGCTCCTGTAATGCCTCTGATCTCTCTTCACGTGAACCCCACGACAAAGTTAAAGATTGTAAACCTGCCTTGGAACTCATTTTTGCTTCCCTGGCATCCTTGGGATCCATCATGTCATGGAGATGATCAATGACAAGTCCATCTCTGATTTGGTTGAGATGTTGTAATTCAGCGATAGTCCCATGACTTTGGTTCCTGCTTACTCTGAACAGCGGTAGCGTCTGGAGATTAGTTAATCCACCAAGCCCACAAGGCATGCCGGTCAAATTGAAACAATGTCCTATGCCAAATGTCTGAGATTACTCAACTCTTTATGCCTTTTGGTAACTCTTTAAGATTGAAACAATCGGAAAGGTTCAATGTCTGCAAGTTATGGAGATCGGCAATCGAGTCGGGTAATGCTTCTACTTCGAGAGCCCGCAACTCGAGAAACCTTAAATGTTTCATTTTCCTACTATGCAAGCAATATCTTTATTTGATAAACGAGAGAGTTGCAGTGCCCGTAGATGAATAAGATTTGATGTTGTCTTAGATAACAACAAATGATCATTGCCTCTATAATAATAATTAGCCACAAAAATCAACGACCGCAACTTTTTTGCCTCGCATGTTACCTTCTTAATTGTTGGCGGTGGGCCCTTGTGACATACGATTGAGGAATAACGGCATCCAGGAGGAAAAATATTTTCATCTATCTTTACAATGGATGATTCATCTTGTGAAACAAAGTAAGCGAGATCGTGAATCAGATCATGCATTCGACACAACGTGATATTACCAAAAACATGTTTTCCCTCATTCTGGAAAAAAGACCTCTCAAGCAAACTACAGAAGTATAGATTAGCAATGTCCTCCACTTGCATGCCTTCTTTAGACTGTATGAATCCTTGAGCAATCCATAATTGAATAAGCCTCAACTTCTTAATATCGATACCTTTTGGGAAAACTGAACAATAAGAAAAACATTGCTTCAAGTGAGGTGGCAAATGAGCATAACTTAACTTTAGTGCAGGTAAAATTCCCTTTCCACCTTCCTCTAACTCCCAGATTTCACTGTTTCTAATAGCTAACCACTCTGCTTCTGTTTGTTTAGTGGCCATAAGACCCCCAAGTGATTTTGCTGCCAATGGTAGCCCTCCACACCTTTTGGCAATCTCTTTTCCATCTTTACGAGATTTGAAGACTCTTGTGCCCTTCCTTGTCCAAATGCCCGCTGTTTGAATAACATCCAACAATCATCATCTGTTAAAACTTTTAAGTTGTATGGACCATCCGCTGTGCCCATTATTTCAGCTACTCTTTGACTACGAGTAGTTACAACTATCTTATTCCCATGACCGCCGCCCCTCAGCATATCCCTCAGTGCTTCCCAGTGCGATTCGTCCTCACTCCACAAATCATCAAGGATAAGCAGGTATCTCTTGTTAGCGAGCTTTTCTTGAATATGGCGACGCATGGCTTCAAGTGTTGAGGACGTGCACTGTCCCCCCAGTTCTTCAAGCACTGCCTTTGCAACATCTTTTACAACAAAATCTTCTCCCACAAAAACCCACATTCGGATTTCAAAATGCTTCTTGATCTTTTCATCATTATAAACTAATTTGCTAGTGTGGTCTTTCCCAATCCCCCTAACCCACAATTGGAAGGACCGATATCTCTTCATCATTGCCAGCTTCAATCAGCCACTCCATCACCCTTTTTTTATCATCCTCTCTCCCAAAGTCTCTTTTTCAACTACATAAGAGAATGTTTCTCGCTCTAGATGGCTCACTATACTACTACTACTCTCTGACAGATGAAATTTTTTCTTCTCTTCCGCAATCTCATCAAATACTTTAATAATATCTTTTATCTTTCTAGCCATCTTGTGACGAAATAAAACTGAATTATGAGAGTGAAATAAGATACGACGCACCTTTCCTTTCTTGCCTTTGTGGAGTGCTTCAGTCTGGAACTCGTCCAACACATCCTCTGCATCGAAAGCCGCATCCTTGAGATCCTTGAGCCATTTGCGCAGAGCTAGAGCTCCGTCACTGATTGATCTCCTCTCAGCATCTTCAAGAACAGCGTTGATTGTCGACAGCAGGCGCCGCAGCCTCTCGATCTCATCCTTGACACCCCAAACTGCCCCCAGCTCTGCCCAGATGGCAGAGCTCAAATTATTGACCAATGCCCCAACCACCGGAGCAACAACTTTGGCAACTTCCATTTCAAAGATTGAATCGATTGATTTTGCAACAAAAGTGTGGTGAATATGGCAACTCTGGTAGTATGCTTATATGATGCTGAGGTTGGTCCCACAATGCGCCATTTGCAACGAAAGTGGGTACTATTTATTATTTATTATTAATAAAGAAACAAGAAAAAGAAAAAGAGTGAGAGAGAGTGAGAAAAGGGCCGAGTACGGATTCCTTCCTTCACGCCAAAGCAACCGCCCCTTATCCAATTGGCCCCCAACACGACCAAAAATACAGGCAAATTTTCATTTATTTTAAATATTGTTAATATTTCATTTCAAAAATAAATTGACTCCAAAATTTAATTATCTCTGACATGCCATTTCATCGGGCATCAATTGCACTCCGCGCGTAGCACTAGCGAGCACGAGAGTGCTTAATTTGGGGACGAGCTTGGCAAATCCCTGTCCCAAATTGTTATGATTTTTTGAGAACAAGCTTGACACGCTCGTCTCCAATTTTTTAAGTTTTTGAGACCAGGCTTGGCAAGCACGATTCCAACGTCCACTAAGTTTTCTTGCCAAGCCCGTCCCCAATTGTTGAGGACAGATGACAACGTACACAAAAGACCTGTTCCATTTCTGGCCATTCATTGATAGATCAGTTACCTCAAATGTTGCTCCCTTGGTCCAATGATCACATGCCTGCATCAGAAAATGCGAGTATTCAGTGATCCCAGAATAAGAGCGCAATAAATTTTAGTACATTCAAAGGAATTATGATAATAATTATGAGGGGCTTTAGAATCCTTACAAAGCTAAGAATTCATTGTAGCTCTTGTTTGGATTCATGGAAGTGAGAAGAAAATAAAAGTGAGAAAACTCATTTTTTATAATTTTTTTTTTGTTTGAATCGAAAATGAGAAATGAAGAAACTTCTTTTCTTTTTTCCCTTTTCTCTTTTACACTTCTTTTTTACACTATCATTTTCTCACTTTCAGAGAGTTACAATTAATTTTGTGGTCAATATAAATCTAAATTGTAATAAGTTGTAACTTAACGCATTAAATTTTAGTGTCATGAAAATCTCACTTGCAATTCAAAAATGTCACTTCTAAAAGAATATTTAATTTAATATTATTTTATGGTCAATTTTTTCACTTCACTTTCACATTACTAATCAAACACCAAAAAGCACAATATACTTTTTTACTTACACTTTTACATTACAACCAAACACCAAAAAGTTTATTTTCACAAATTTCAATTTTCGTTACACTTTCACATTTTTCACTCTCATTTCTCACTTCTCGTTTTCCTTCCACTTTTATGAATTAAAATACGCCCGTAATGTTAGAATCATGAAAGCTGTTTTTTCTTTTTTTTCCTATTCAGAATAAATTTATTCCTCCAATTATTGTCCAAAATATTGCCAAAAAATTGGGGACGGGCTTGCCAATCTCGTCCCCAAAAAATTACAAAAATTGGGGACGTGTTTTTTTTTTTTTTTTTTTTTGGGGGGGGGGGGGGGGGGGGGGGAATTTGGGACGAGCTTCCAAAAATTATAACAAGTTGGTTAAAAATTGGGGTCATGGTTGGCAAGTCCAGCTCCAAAATTAAACACCTCCGCGCCTACCAGCGTCACACTGGCGGAGCGCAATCGACGCCCGTCGACATGAAAATTCAACAGATTTTTAAATAGAATTATTGTTTGAATCCTGTCTTCGTAAAACATTAATTCTTCTCTCCCTCCTTTCTCTACAGTGATAATAATCTAAAATTAAGACAAATATTCACCCTAAAATTTGTCTTCATCATGCTATATTAAAATCCTGTGAAGGTATTGATTAACTATGATTCGACCGTACGGTAATTTGGTAGTACTATTCAAATACCGTGGAGGAGTGTTGTCTGGAAGACGCAGCGTCCAGTAACCCGTTAGCACCGAAGCGGGGAACGTAATTGTCTTAAGGAGATTCGCTACATGTGTACCTCACTCCAATTACTGTATAAGTGAACTAACATTCTTTATACTGAGGTTATCCTGAAATATTTATGCTCATAAATATTACTGTACATTGAGACTGACTAAGACTAGTCTAAATGGTGTTTAACTAAGGAAGGTAATTGAAAAGTGGTTCTGTAATTAAGGAACGTTCTGCTAAACGGAAAACCTCCCACCTAATATTCACCGACCTGGCCAATTAGATCAATAATATTGATTAGTTGTCAGATCGATTCCTGATTCTAAAATCTTAAGACAATTAACGTTCTTGAAGTTACTTATTTCTGTTCTGTTTGAATTACAGAAAATATCTGAGATTAATCAAAACAGTACCAGTAAGGCACCGAACATGCAAATTCAATAGATAATGGTGCCTGCTCCACTTCCTAAATCGAAGCCGGAGAAGCCAGAAAAATTGGATGGCACTGAATTCAAGAGTGACAACAGAAGATGCTTTCTACTTTACCACTCGACATTTGGCCAAATTCTTCAAGAGGATCCACCGGAACCCGGAACTAATTGGGACTCAGTTCTTACAGTGGAAGCATGGACACAAGATGACTTCCTTTACCGAAACTATATCTAAATAGACTGGATGACTTCTTTACAATGTCTACAATCCTATCACAATAGTGAAGAAGTTATGGGCGAGTCTTGATAAGAAGTACAAGATTGAGGATGCGAGTACCAAGAAGTTCATCGTGGGACGATTTCTGAAGTACAAAATAGTAGACAGTAAGACTGTGATCAGTTAAGTGCAAGAATTCTAACTTATCTTGCACGAAATAGAGGTTGAAGGTATGATTCTTCCTGAAACTTTTAAGTTGCTACTATCATGGAGAAACTCCCACCTGCGTGGAGAGATTTCAAGAACTACTAAAGCACAAGCGCAAGGAGCTGAAGTTGGAAGATCTTATTGTGAGGCTTCAGATTGAAAAGGACAACCGTAAATCTGAGAAAAGGATCAACTAGACTCCAATGAATCCAAGGCCAATGTGATCGAAGACTCAAAGGGGAAAGCAAAAGTCTACTTTCAAAAGCTTGAAGCGGAAGAAGACTGCCTACGGGTACAAAGGCAAGGACTAAAAAAGTAAGAACAAGCGCTTCAAAGGAACTTCCTACATCTGCAACAGAGAGGGACACAAGGCGAATGAATATCGCAATCGTCCAAAAAGAATAAGAAGGACCATCCACAGGCAAACTTGATGATCATACGTCGCCAAGCCTATCAGCTGTGGTGTCAGAGGTGAATCTGATAACCAACAACAAGGATTGGTGGGTAGACATTGGGGCTACTCGGCACATCTGCTCTGAGAAATTATTATTATCTGATTATCAAAAATTAGAGCATGATGAGCAACTCTTCATGGGCAACTCAGCCGTCTCCAGGTTGAGGGAAAAGGAAAGGTCATCCTCAAGTGGACATCTGGGAAGGAGCTCACTCTGAACGATGTACTACATGTTTCAGATATCTGCAAGAACCTGATCTCTGGATCAATTCTTAATAAGAAAGGTTTTAAATTGGCTTTCGAATCAGATAAGTTTGTACTTACTAAGGGTGGAATGTATGTGGGTAAGGATTATCTTGTTGATTAAGGCCAATGCTGTTGTAGTGGACAAAACGTCTGTGTATCTATACCCAAAGCTCATAAATAAGGAAAATCTTCTGTTTATTTGCTTAAGTCTCTTATTTATGACATGCTAGATTAGGGATGTAAATTATAAGTCCTTGCTAAACTTGTCTACTCTAGAATATATCCTAAACTCAACTTAGAAGAAATTCGTAAATGTGAAATTTGTGTTAAAGCCAAGTTCGTGAATAGTTCATTTCACTCAATTGATCGAAATACAAACCTTTAGGGTTAATTCATAGCGACTTGTGGGGCTTGAAATTTGCTCCAACAAGAGGCGGAAAAAGTATTTTATTACTTTTATTGATGATTGTAAACATACCATTATGTGTATCTTCTAAACAGTAAGGATGAGGTAATGAATATTTTTCTAACATATAAAGTCGAAGTTAAGAATCAACTCAACAAGATTATAACGATTCTAAAATCTGATCGAGGCGGAGAGTATGAATCAATTGAATTTAGTGAGTTATATACTAAATTTAGTATAATCCATCAAACTACGCACCATATACTCCTCAACAAAATGGGAGTGCTGAACGAAAAAACAGAACTTTAAAAGAGATGGTCAATTCCATACCTTGTAAGTTCTGAAACTCTACAAAACTTGTGGGGGGGGAAGCTTGAAAATCACTTAGAGTGGGGTGAATAGGTGATGGCTATACTAAATGGCAAATAATGCGGAAATAGAAATTACTTGCTAGCAACCTAGCAAATATTAATCACAACTTAAGAAATACTTCCTAATAAGTAAACAATATTAGAGTGCAAGTAATTAAAGAAAGAATAGAGAAAGAGAGAAAGAGGAATCAATCGCAAACACAATGATTTGTTTCGAGATTCGAGCCATTGATCTACGTCCCCGCCTTCAACACTATGAAGGATTTTCACTATGACCGATCTCACTAGATCGTCAACCGTTTACAAGTTCTCACTAAAACTCAATAGACTCACTAGTCTTTTCTCGCGGTGTCGCAACACCAACACGGAGCTCACTGACTCACTTGAGGCTGCAACCTCTACAACTTCTCAATAGAAGGAAAACAAATAATAAAAAAGGCACAGCAAAGCATAATTACTCAACAAACCCACTTGACAATAAACATCACTTCTAGGAAAGAAAATCCAAACAGAAAATCAAATGCCCAAACTAAGTGCACAGAAATTGGTGATTTTTTCCCTACCCATTTAGTTTCAAAATTTCCAATCCGACTTAATATTTATATGAAATACTATAGTACAAGCTCAGTAAAATTACCCCAACTATTAGCTCTGGTATTATAATAATAACTCTTTGGATGAATTTTTATATTTATTAGTATCTTAAGTTCAACTCACATCTCTAACAATATTCTCATAACTCATCTTATTCATTCATCCATTCAAATCTAGTTCTGTTGAGAATGCATATTTTTTTTTCAATTCAATGTTTCTAAATTCGAGATTCTACTTAAGACTCTTCAGCATCAAGTTTGATTATTTCAGAAAGAATGTCATACCTAACAATTAGGATACCATACTTGCAGTAAGTATTTATTTAAAGTCGAGAGTTTGGACATAGAACTATAAAGTAATCTTGAAACTATGTGGTATAAAATTAAATAAGTTTCAAATTTAGAGCATGAAAACACATTTTGCCCCAAAAAAAATTAAACAAAATATCAAATGAATTAAACCAGGGGTGAGACAAAGGAATCTCATGCTGAAATTGGTCCTCAAACACTGTATGCCATGTCTGCCATTTATTTAAGACTTTTACATTTTTCTAGTACTATTTATTATCATAATATTTTAAATAGTGAAAGAAAGAAGGGAAAAAACACAGAAAATGTTAAGCATGCTTAGTTGGAGACTAAGCATCTGCCTGTTGGAGGCTGAGCTCATATAATAGGGATGTATTACCAACATCACTTGTGTTTATTAACCCAAAACAAAGATTAATTTGTTAATGAATGATAAATGACAGAATAGTCAGCTAAGCCTAAACAATATGGCCATACACAGACAAGACAAAGAACAATATAAGATGTTAGCCATTCTTCAGAAGCAAGCAAGCTGTGCTAATTGGAGTTGAGCATACATCATATGGTCGGGTGCCACCGTATTCTATCTCTCTCTTTTTTCTCGTTTTATGAAAGGGATGTCTTTTTCCCTGATCATATTTGAAACCCTCTTTCTTGGGAAGAACTATTGAAATATCATGGGTTCCTGTACAAGATGGTTTGGGCAGTTTTGGGATGCCAGAGGTGGAAATTATACTTATGGTTTATGACATGAAATACCTGTTAGGATTATGACGTGAATATATTGTGAAGGTTGATAATGTCAGATTTGGCAGTTTCTTTTTCTGGATCTATTTTGAGTCCGAGTTGGATTCAAGTTTTCTATATTCTGATTTAAGGTGTTTTGAGTCCGAGTTGGATTCAAGTTTTCTTTATTCTGATTGAAAGAGTTTGTTTAGAATTAGGAGAGTTCTATGGTCTATAAATAACCCCTTAAGGGTAGCCTTCAATGTATTCCAAGAAAATCTCATGAATTTGTAAATTCTAAGGGTGTAATTCATCTATGTGAGAAATTAGTGAAAGAAACTTAGCCATAAGAGTTCGCTGTTCTTGACGGCCATCAAGAGCTTGTAACTTCTCAGCGTGAGGTGTAAGTAATTCTTATTGTACTCCCCCAAAATTTTAATAAAATTTCTCCCCCTTCTCCCGTGGACGTACACACGATCTGTTTGATCGGTGGAACCACGTTATATTGTGTGGTTGCTTTCTATCTACTTTGTAATATCTTCTTCTCTTCTTCAAATTGCCTTAGTAGATCATGTGGTTTTGTTTCCGCTGCGCCCCAGTCGATCCAGTCGTGAGGGCGTCCGACCATGAAATCATAACAATTAATATCAGAGCATACAGATTGTTTCCCAACAATTGGTGTCAGAACAAGATCAACGTGAAGATGTCTACGATCAAGTTCGATATTCAGAAGTTCGATGACGTCATCAATTCAGCAGGTGGCAGATTAGGATGAACGCCATCCTTACTCAAGGCGGGTTGAAGAAAACACTACTCGAGAGGGAAAAAAGTCTGAATACATGAAGAAAGAAACTTGGCAGGAGTTGAATGAGAAAGGCTTGACAGCTATTCAGCTTTGCTTGATGGACGAAGTGTTGGATGAGTTTTCTATGGAGAAAACAACGTCCTCGCTGTCAGAACGACTTCAGGACCACTATCTAAAGAAGTTGTTGGCGAATTGATTGATTCTGAAGCAGCGTCTCTTTCTTCTCCGCGTGCATGAAGGTACACCTATTAAGTCTCACATTACAAAATTTTTCTCTATTATCAATGATCTAGATAAGATAGAGGTTAAGATAGAAGACGAGGATCAAGCACTTCTATTACTGTATTATTTACCTTCTTCATATAAGAGCTTTAGGGAAGCTATCATCTATGGAGGCAAATCAACAATCAAGGTCAATGAGCATCTGCTCAACAAGGATAAAATTGACACCTAGTTGACAAGTGAGTCTCATCATGATAATTTCGGGCAAGTTCATTATTCAAGGGAGAAGAGTAATAATGGAAGTTCCACAGGTAACTCAAAACACAAGAATTTAATGTGCAACTATTGTCACAAGAAGAGGCACATTAGATCTGAGTGTTGGCTTCGAAAGAAGAAACAACCAGATGCTAATGTCACTGAACTGATTGAAGAACTGATTGAAGGAGATGAAGAATAGTACGACGTTCTATCTGTTACAAATAGACCAGTTGGTGACAAAGATAGATGGGTCATAGATTCTGGATGTTCGCAGCATATCAGTTTCAATAGGAAGATGCTCTCTTCATACACTGCGGTTCAAGGGGGAGAAGTCTTTATGGAGAATTATGCTACAAGCAAGGTGATTGGCGAATGAACAATCCAGTTTCGGTCTCATGATAGATGCATCACTACTCTTCAAGGCGTTCGTCTTGTTCCTGAATCAAGGTACAATCTCATCTCTCTTGGAGCCCTACATAGAGAAGGGTTCTGTTTCAGTTCGAAAGGTGATCTTATAAAAGTTTCCAAAGAGGCCCTGTGATGTTTCAAACCGAACGTGTCAGCAATATGTATATGTTGTAAAATTCGAAAGTTACAGCTAGTGGATTATAGTTATCCTCGGCTTCAAAAATGGTGGTTGTGGAACAATCAGAGACTACGATGGATTCGAGCTCGGATGTTCAATTGTACCTCGAAGGAAAATTGAGACTAGGTGCGCAACAAGATACTCCAGATCGTTACTCCTATGGTGGAGCAAATTCTCATAAATCTTATGTAAATAAAGGAGATCATTGGGTAATAAAGTTCAAGTTGTGCCTGAACTTATTCGACCTAATCGAGATATGATCCCCATGAGGGGGTTACGGAGAAGAGGGAGTGAGATGGAGATTAAGTCAAGTGTGTTCAATTGTGTGTGGATACGAGCACATGGAGCATGGTGGCTATTCTCGGACTTGGACGTATTCAATTCAAGGGGGGATTGTTAGGATTATGACTTGAATACATCGTGAAGGTTGATTAATGTCGGATTTGTCAGTTTCCTTTTCTGAATCTGTTTTGAGTTCAAGTTGGATTGAAGTTTCCTTTATTTTGATTGAAGTTGTTTGGAATCCGAGTTGGATTCAAGTTTCCTTTATTCTGATTGAAGGAGTTTGTTTAGGAGTAGGAGAGTTCTATAGTCTATAAATAACCCCTTAGGGTGGCCTTCAATGTATTCCAAGAGAATCCCATGAATTTATAATTTTTAGGATGTAATTCATCTAGGTGAGAAATTCGTGAGAGAATCTTAGCCACAAGGGTTCGCTGTTCTTAGCCGCCATTAAGGGCTTGTAACTTCTCAGCACGAGGTGTAAGTAATTCTTATTGTACTTCCCCAAAGTTTTAATAAAGTTTCTCCCCCTTCTCCCTCGGACGTACACATGATCTGTTTGATCAGTGGAACTATATTATATTGTGTGTTGGCTCTCTATCTACTTTGTAATATCTTCTTTTCTCTTTTTCAAGTTGCCTTAGTAGACTCTGTGGTTTTGTTTCCGCTGCGCCGCCTCAGTCGATCCGGTCGTGGAGGCGTCCAACCTTGAAATCACAACAATTGGTATCAGAACATACAGATTGCTATCATAAAATTTTAAATAATAAAAGAAGGAAGAAAAAACACAGAAAATGTTAAGCATGCTTAGTGGAGATTAAGCATCTGCCTGTTGGAGGCTGAGTGTAACACCCCGATTCCACGGATACGGGGACGTCACTGCAACGTATATACGTAGGTCCGAACTACCCTCCCGTATATACGCTAAGCATCAGCACAAACAAGAATCAGAGTACGGAAGCAATGGTGCATTATACATTCCAACACATATAGTACAATCACAGAATTATCACCAGAAGTGATCACAATATTACATGAATATCATATCACTAATATGCGCAAATGCGAGAGTACAAAGAATATACATGAATGAACAGTAAAGAGGGAGCTCGCATACAAGTATACAAGGAAAAGTATAAGTATGAACAGTATAAAAGTCGCTCACGAGATAGCTGGAGACCCACGCTACCGCTGCGAACTCTGATCAACAACAAGGAGGTCTACACGCTTCCAGCTCCAATACCTGGACATGAGAATCCAGGGGAGTCAGTGAAACTCCCCAGGCGAGTAGGATACAAAACCAGGTGGCGAGCCAGGAGGAACACAAGTGACAACTCAGAAGACAGGAGGGTTAGAACACAAGTAAAGCAGGTATGAACAAGTATAACACAGTATCCATAAAACAGGAAATCCGGAGTAAAGCTGAATATAAGCAAAAGTGATTGTATATGCTTAAATCACGGTCACATGAGACTAGTACATCGAAGGAATAATCCAAAACAAGGAAACCCTCATATATATACCTTTATCTCATGCCACAGAAATATCTAAGCGTATAGAATCAGAGATGCAAATCACATGAAAGTCAAACAGGAATACGAAACCGAAATCATAACATGTATAGCAAGTACAACAGGAATCATAACAGGTACCAATTATTATTATTATTACTCGTCTGACCCATATATCTAGGTATGTGTCTCGGTATCGATCCCAACTCACATACATCCATATATAAGCTAGGCGAGGTTGTTAACGGAAGTAGATGGAGAACTGATATCTCTTCTTATAGAGGTACGTGGAAGCAATCATGTAACATATTCCCAAGCTATAAGCAAGATGTTAATCTCCACTTATAGAGGTACGTAATCAGGTAACATATTCCCAAGCTATAAGCAAGATATCATTCCGGCATCCATCACTTCCTCCCATACCCCAATACAAGTTGTAGTTTATTAAGGATTATCAGTTTACGGGAATAACAGGAATAAGTCATGATCAGGAATCAGGAGTACATAAGTATATATAGTCAGGTCACTGCATATAAAGCAGGAATACAGGTCACTGCATATAAAGCAGGAATACAGGTCACTGCATATAAAGCAGGAATACAGGTCACTGATCATGATACAGGATAATAAGTCAAGTTCCCGTAAAGTAATAATCACAAGGTCAAGTGTATCATGCTTGGTTTTAAGAGATAGCATGACTAGGTGGTGATGTATAGCAAGCAATAAAACATAATAACAGACTTATAACATGCCCGATAAATCATGACATGACAAGGGGGTCTAGCAGGTCAGGTGATAATATGGTAAAGGTCAGGTGGTCAGGTGATAACACAGTTACCAAGTGATATACATGTGTTAAAAGGTAGCATGTAATGACAGGTCTGAAATAATAGCAGGGCAAGTGATAACATATCAGAAACCAAGAATACAACGACCACGAAGGGTCGGCCACGCATATCGGAAACCAAGAATACAACGACCACGAAGGGTCTGCCACGCATATCATGAAAGCAGTAAAAGATACAACGACCACGAAGGGTCATCAGGAGTACATAAGTATATATAGTCAGGTCACTGCATATAAAGCAGGAATACAGGTCACTGCATATAAAGCAGGAATACAGGTCACTGATCATGATACAGGATAATAAGTCAAGTTCCCGTAAAGGTAATAATCACAAGGTCAAGTGTATCATGCTTGGTTTTAAGAGATAGCATGACTAGGTGGTGATGTATAGCAAGCAATAAAACATAATAACAGACTTATAACATGCCCGATAAATCATGACATGACAAGGGGGTCTAGCAGGTCAGGTGATAATATGGTAAAGGTCAGGTGGTCAGGTGATAACACAGTTACCAAGTGATATACATGTGTTAAAAGGTAGCATGTAATGACAGGTCTGAAATAATAGCAGGGCAAGTGATAACATATCAGAAACCAAGAATACAACGACCACGAAGGGTCGGCCACGCATATCGGAAACCAAGAATACAACGACCACGAAGGGTCTGCCACGCATAGTATGAAAGCAGTAAAAGATACAACGACCACGAAGGGTCTGCCACGCATAGTATGAAAGCAGTAAAGGATACATGGAATAAAGTATATGAAAACATGAAGCGAAATACTTATCGAGCCGATGAAACGGGAAACTCAAAGAGAGGCGAGATTACTCGCCTAAATCACCAATACGCCGAAATACCCGAAATCCACTGAAGTCCGGGACTCGCCATCAAATATAATAAAATGTAAATATTTGTGGAGAGAGAAAGGAGGAGGAGAGAGAAGAGAGAGAAAGAGAGGGAAAGTTTAGAGAGAGAAAGAGAGAATCAGAGAGGGATTCCTAGAGAGAGAAAATGGGGATTTTTAGAGAGAGGAAACCTAGAGAGAGAAAGTCTAGAGAGAGATCTATTTAGAGAGAGAAAGAGTAAAAGACTAGAGTGAGAGGGATTGAGAGAGAGAGAGTAAAGAGAGGAGAGAGAGAGAGAGAGTAAGAGGGAGAGAGTGAGGGATCAGGAGAGAGAGAAAGAGAAAGAGAGAGAGAGAGAGAGAGAGAGAGAGAGAGAGAGGGAACAAGAGAGAGAGAGATAGGGCAGGAGAGAGAGAGAAGAACAGGGGGGCAGCAGCCCCCCCCTCTTCACTCAGGCGCAGGGGGCGGGAAGCCCCCTGGCCGGGCAGGGCCGCCGGCCACCGGCCGTCGGCGGAGCGCCGGCGGCTCGCCGGCGCTGGGGTGGCCACGGCCACCCCAGAGAAGAGACAGGGAGGGGGCAGCAGCCCCCTCCCTCCAACAGGTCACGGCCAGGGCTGTTGCCCTGGCCGGGCCAGACTCTGGCCGCGGCGGCGCGGCCAGAGGACAGAGGGGGAGAGGACGAGGGCCCGCCGCCCTCGGTGGCCGGCCAGGCCAGGGGTGGCCGCCGGCCAGGCCAGGGGTGGCCGCCGGCCACCCCAACAGTGAGGAGAGAGGGAGAAAAGAGGGGGAGAGAGGGAGATCTGAGAGAGAGGAGAGGGGAAATCGGTCCCCTCTCCTGCCAGTGGCCGCCGGCGGCGGTCCTGGCCGCCGGCGTGGCCAACAGAGAGAGAGGGAGGAGAGAGAGTGAAGGAGAGAAAGGGGAGAAGAAAGAGGGGGCTCCGCCCCTCCTCCGCCTACGCACAGGGGCCTGCAGGCCCCCTGGCCGCACCCCGCCGCCGGCGACGCGCCGGCGGCGCTCGGCCTCCATCGGGCGCCGGAGAAGAAGGGGAAGGCGGCGGTCGCTGGGCTCGCAGAAGAGAAGAAGGAGAAGAAAGAAAAAAGAAAAAGAAGAAGGAAAAGAAGGAAAAGAAAAAGGGGTTTATTTATTTGGAAATGATTGATGTGATGGGGGAGTAGGTGGATGAGATTGGAGAGGGGTGATGTGGCAGGTTGACTTTGGGGGAAGGAAAAAGTAAAGGAAATGGAGAAAGAGAGAGAAGGAAATAATATTATTAAAATAGGGTAAAAATCCGACTGTTTCGGAATCGTTCCGAAAAATCCTCAAAAATAGAAAATAATATTTTAAGATGCTCGGTGAAATCGGATTCGAGAAATTAAATGTAGGTTTCAAATTAAAAATCCTGGAATCTTCCGGCGATACCGGTCGACACCAAAACCGGTGAATTTCCGATAAATTCTGAAAAATCTCGAAAAATGATTTTAAATAGAAAATGCTATTCTAAGATGTAAAGTGAAAGCCGTTTTAAGAAATACCTTATAGTTTTAAAACTAAAAGTCCCGGAACCAGCTAACTACCGACTCCGGTGGAATTTTCATAAAATCATAAAATCCTCAGAAAAAGAATATAGATAGAAAATATGATTCTAAGGAATAATGTCTAAAGAATCATTTAGAAATTCCAAACCGTTTAAGAATTAAAAATCCAGGAATCGGTCAGCGGCACTGGCCGACACCGGTTTTGAAGAAATCATTTTAATCCAGGAAAAATCTAGAAAATCATAGAAAATATATAATATTAGAAAATAATGTTTGAAACTAAAATCGGTCAAATCAGAATACCGAAAAGACTAATTCGAGTAATACTCTAGAATCGGGCCTTCGGTTCAGACTAAGGCTGACTCCGAGTCCACGAATCCAAATCCAAGACAAAACAATTATATAATGAATTCATAATACAATTTAAATACAGAAAGCAATTCGAAAAATACGATCGGAAAATCTGAATACGCAACTAAGTACGTATTCCGGGAACGGGGTATTACAATCTACCCACCTTACAAAAAATTGCGTCCTCGCAATTTCCTTAAGAGGTAAATTGAATACAAAAGGGAACAAGGGTGGAATTTATACCAATTAAGATATGAAGCACTATAGGTAGGGCTCTCAAGTCCGAATAATACTGCTGATGTCGTGGCTGTGTAATAAGAATAATACTGCTGATGTCGTGGCTGTGTAATAAGAATAATACTGCTGATGTCGTGGCTGTGTAATAGAACTCCAGATGTCTGCATACATGATAATCCTCCAAGCATAATAATAAAGGAGACCGATAATTAAGAACCCCGAATAGATAGCCAGATCAAGATCGATCTGGAGAATACCAAGCTTCATAGAGTTCGCCAAAGAGATCACATAATAGCCTCTGAACCAGCCACTACCTTCCTAGTCTATTCATATCTTAAGTTGGCATAAGGCTTCATAAAACCAAAACAGGGAAAGGATGGGAGGAATTTGGAATCAAAGGAAGAGATTAGGAATCAAAGGAAAGATAGTCAAGAAATAGATAACTCTGTACTTGCAGTTGGAATGTATAACCAAGACTCATGTATTCCAGTTGCAAATCTCTTTACCATTGACTTGCCTTCTGGACGTACTGAAGCTGTTTAGAGCCTAAGCTCTGATACCAACCTGTAACACCCCGATTCCACGGATACGGGGACGTCACTGCAACGTATATACGTAGGTCCGAACTACCCTCCCGTATATACGCTAAGCATCAGCACAAACAAGAATCAGAGTACGGAAGCAATGGTGCATTATACATTCCAACACATATAGTACAATCACAGAATTATCACCAGAAGTGATCACAATATTACATGAATATCATATCACTAATATGCGCAAATGCGAGAGTACAAAGAATATACATGAATGAACAGTAAAGAGGGAGCTCGCATACAAGTATACAAGGAAAAGTATAAGTATGAACAGTATAAAAGTCGCTCACGAGATAGCTGGAGACCCACGCTACCGCTGCGAACTCTGATCAACAACAAGGAGGTCTACACGCTTCCAGCTCCAATACCTGGACATGAGAATCCAGGGGAGTCAGTGAAACTCCCCAGGCGAGTAGGATACAAAACCAGGTGGCGAGCCAGGAGGAACACAAGTGACAACTCAGAAGACAGGAGGGTTAGAACACAAGTAAAGCAGGTATGAACAAGTATAACACAGTATCCATAAAACAGGAAATCCGGAGTAAAGCTGAATATAAGCAAAAGTGATTGTATATGCTTAAATCACGGTCACATGAGACTAGTACATCGAAGGAATAATCCAAACAAGGAAACCCTCATATATATACCTTTATCTCATGCCACAGAAATATCTAAGCGTATAGAATCAGAGATGCAAATCACATGAAAGTCAAACAGGAATACGAAACCGAAATCATAACATGTATAGCAAGTACAACAGGAATCATAACAGGTACCAATTATTATTATTATTACTCGTCTGACCCATATATCTAGGTATGTGTCTCGGTATCGATCCCAACTCACATACATCCATATATAAGCTAGGCGAGGTTGTTAACGGAAGTAGATGGAGAACTGATATCTCTTCTTATAGAGGTACGTGGAAGCAATCATGTAACATATTCCCAAGCTATAAGCAAGATGTTAATCTCCACTTATAGAGGTACGTAATCAGGTAACATATTCCCAAGCTATAAGCAAGATATCATTCCGGCATCCATCACTTCCTCCCATACCCCAATACAAGTTGTAGTTTATTAAGGATTATCAGTTTACGGGAATAACAGGAATAAGTCATGATCAGGAATCAGGAGTACATAAGTATATATAGTCAGGTCACTGCATATAAAGCAGGAATACAGGTCACTGCATATAAAGCAGGAATACAGGTCACTGCATATAAAGCAGGAATACAGGTCACTGATCATGATACAGGATAATAAGTCAAGTTCCCGTAAAGGTAATAATCACAAGGTCAAGTGTATCATGCTTGGTTTTAAGAGATAGCATGACTAGGTGGTGATGTATAGCAAGCAATAAAACATAATAACAGACTTATAACATGCCCGATAAATCATGACATGACAAGGGGGTCTAGCAGGTCAGGTGATAATATGGTAAAGGTCAGGTGGTCAGGTGATAACACAGTTACCAAGTGATATACATGTGTTAAAAGGTAGCATGTAATGACAGGTCTGAAATAATAGCAGGGCAAGTGATAACATATCAGAAACAAGAATACAACGACCACGAAGGGTCGGCCACGCATATCGGAAACCAAGAATACAACGACCACGAAGGGTCTGCCACGCATATCATGAAAGCAGTAAAAGATACAACGACCACGAAGGGTCATCAGGAGTACATAAGTATATATAGTCAGGTCACTGCATATAAAGCAGGAATACAGGTCACTGCATATAAAGCAGGAATACAGGTCACTGATCATGATACAGGATAATAAGTCAAGTTCCCGTAAAGGTAATAATCACAAGGTCAAGTGTATCATGCTTGGTTTTAAGAGATAGCATGACTAGGTGGTGATGTATAGCAAGCAATAAAACATAATAACAGACTTATAACATGCCCGATAAATCATGACATGACAAGGGGGTCTAGCAGGTCAGGTGATAATATGGTAAAGGTCAGGTGGTCAGGTGATAACACAGTACCAAGTGATATACATGTGTTAAAAGGTAGCATGTAATGACAGGTCTGAAATAATAGCAGGGCAAGTGATAACATATCAGAAACCAAGAATACAACGACCACGAAGGGTCGGCCACGCATATCGGAAACCAAGAATACAACGACCACGAAGGGTCTGCCACGCATAGTATGAAAGCAGTAAAAGATACAACGACCACGAAGGGTCTGCCACGCATAGTATGAAAGCAGTAAAGGATACATGGAATAAAGTATATGAAAACATGAAGCGAAATACTTATCGAGCCGATGAAACGGGAAACTCAAAGAGAGGCGAGATTACTCGCCTAAATCACCAATACGCCGAAATACCCGAAATCCACTGAAGTCCGGGACTCGCCATCAAATATAATAAAATGTAAATATTTGTGGAGAGAGAAAGGAGGAGGAGAGAGAAGAGAGAGAAAGGAGGGAAAGTTTAGAGAGAGAAAGAGAGAATCAGAGAGGGATTCCTAGAGAGAGAAAATGGGGATTTTAGAGAGAGGAAACCTAGAGAGAGAAAGTCTAGAGAGAGATCTATTTAGAGAGAGAAAGAGTAAAAGACTAGAGTGAGAGGGATTGAGAGAGAGAGAGTAAAGAGAGGAGAGAGAGAGAGAGAGTAAGAGGGAGAGAGTGAGGGATCAGGAGAGAGAGAAAGAGAAAGAGAGAGAGAGATGAGAGAGAGAGAGAGGGAACAAGAGAGAGAGAGATAGGGCAGGAGAGAGAGAGAAGAACAGGGGGGCAGCAGCCCCCCCCTCTTCACTCAGGCGCAGGGGCGGGAAGCCCCTGGCCGGGCAGGGCCGCCGGCCACCGGCCGTCGGCGGAGCGCCGGCGGCTCGCCGGCGCTGGGGTGGCCACGGCCACCCCAGAGAAGAGACAGGGAGGGGGCAGCAGCCCCCTCCCTCCAACAGGTCACGGCCAGGGCTGTTGCCCTGGCCGGGCCAGACTCTGGCCGCGGCGGCGCGGCCAGAGGACAGAGGGGGAGAGGACGAGGGCCCGCCGGCCCTCGGTGGCCGGCCAGGCCAGGGGTGGCCGCCGGCCAGGCCAGGGGTGGCCGCCGGCCACCCCAACAGTGAGGGAGAGAGGGAGAAAAGAGGGGGAGAGAGGGAGATCTGAGAGAGAGGAGAGGGGAAATCGGTCCCTCTCCTGCCAGTGGCCGCCGGCGGCGGTCCTGGCCGCCGGCGTGGCCAACAGAGAGAGAGGGAGGAGAGAGAGTGAAGGAGAGAAAGGGGAGAAGAAAGAGGGGCTCCGCCCCTCCTCCGCCTACGCACAGGGGGCCTGCAGGCCCCTGGCCGCACCCCGCCGCCGGCGACGCGCCGGCGGCGCTCGCCTCCATCGGGCGCCGGAGAAGAAGGGGAAGGCGGCGGTCGCTGGGCTCGCAGAAGAGAAGAAGGAGAAGAAAGAGAAAAAAGAAAAAGAAGAAGGAAAAGAAGGAAAAGAAAAAGGGGTTTATTTATTTGGAAATGATTGATGTGATGGGGGAGTAGGTGGATGAGATTGGAGAGGGGTGATGTGGCAGGTTGACTTTGGGGGAAGGAAAAAGTAAAGGAAATGGAGAAAGAGAGAGAAGGAAATAATATTATTAAAATAGGGTAAAAATCCGACTGTTTCGGAATCGTTCCGAAAAATCCTCAAAAATAGAAAATAATATTTTAAGATGCTCGGTGAAATCGGATTCGAGAAATTAAATGTAGGTTTCAAATTAAAAATCCTGGAATCTTCCGGCGATACCGGTCGACACCAAAACCGGTGAATTTCCGATAAATTCTGAAAAATCTCGAAAAATGATTTTAAATAGAAAATGCTATTCTAAGATGTAAAGTGAAAGCCGTTTAAGAAATACCTATAGTTTTAAAACTAAAAGTCCCGGAACCAGCTAACTACCGACTCCGGTGGAATTTTCATAAAATCATAAAATCCTCAGAAAAAGAATATAGATAGAAAATATGATTCTAAGGAATAATGTCTAAAGAATCATTTAGAAATTCCAAACCGTTTAAGAATTAAAAATCCAGGAATCGGTCAGCGGCACTGGCCGACACCGGTTTTGAAGAAATCATTTTAATCCAGGAAAAATCTAGAAAATCATAGAAAATATATAATATTAGAAAATAATGTTTGAAACTAAAATCGGTCAAATCAGAATACCGAAAAGACTAATTCGAGTAATACTCTAGAATCGGGCCTTCGGTTCAGACTAAGGCTGACTCCGAGTCCACGAATCCAAATCCAAGACAAAACAATTATATAATGAATTCATAATACAATTTAAATACAGAAAGCAATTCGAAAAATACGATCGGAAAATCTGAATACGCAACTAAGTACGTATTCCGGGAACGGGGTATTACACTGAGCATTTGCGTAGAGCAATCTCATTGATGGATCTCCCCTCAGCGTCTTCAAGAACAGCGTTGATCGTTGACAGCAGGCGCCGCAGCCTCTCGATCTCATCCTTGACACCCCAAATTGACCCGAGCTCCGTCCAAATGGCAGAGCCCAAGTTCTTGATCAATGCATCCACCACCGGAGTAGCGAAAATTTCAAGCGCCATTTTGCTTGCCAAAGTGATTGATATGAGAAGCTGATCTGGTGGTAAAATTGGTGGATGAAGAGGTTAAGGAACATTTATATAGCGATTGGTCATTGGCACTATGCCGCAATCAGGTTGGATCCTTCTCGCCTTGGACTATCGCGAGATGGATCACCTATCAGAAGTGGTGGACGGTCCAATTTAAAATTTCAAAAAGAAATCGACTCTCTCTCTAATCGGACCATCCATGACTTCTGATGAGCGGTCCGTCTTGCGCTGGACCATCACATAATCCAATACGAAAAGAAGCCAAACATGGAGCAAGTTAAGTATTGTTGTTTTAAAAAAAAAAGAACAAAGTTATGAACTCATTTGTCTATTAAAAATAAATTGAATCACTCCACCTTCAGATATGCTCACCGACAGGAAGCAAGCGGATGCTAATCCTCTTACTCATTCCAACCACTTTTACTGTTGGCCTAGAGGCCTTCCACTCTAGTTTTGATGATGATTAACTCATGTAGTTATGTTTACTAATAATCTTGTGATGTTTAGTTCAGATCATTAATCAAGATATTAGTTGGTGTTTAGCTTCAACAAGATGGTTTGGAAGCTTTCACATGGTGATTCCAGAGCCCGAGCATCAGATGATACATAGCACTCATTGGAGTCAAGCTCGGTGGATCACGTTTTGGATCGAGTCGGCCTGAAGATGGAGATCGTCAAGAAGACTTAGGTATCCATAGTTTAGTTTGTGTTTAGATCCATGTGTAAAGATTAGATAGTGTGATATGCTCAAGTTCACAACACACACGTTTTACGTTTTATGGATATTGGTTTTCATGAATAGTTTAGATCAAAACAAGTTTAAATGGTTTTTATATATATTAGATGAATTCTATATACATACATGCTTCATATCTTAGACAAACTTATTTTGATATGTCTATTCATGAGTTTTAGGAAAAATCAGATTTCCTATTGAAAAATCCAAGTTTGGTAAAATACAAGTTTGGTTTTGACAATATTTGTATAACACAAAAATGTTTCAAAATGATTGACATTTGTGTTGAAATTTTTACCACATGTTTGTATATCAATGTAAAATGATAAAACTATTTTTGTGGATTTTAAAAAATTTATGGGATTTATTAGAATATTTTTAAACAAGTTTTTCTGACCCAAAACCATGCCTGCCAGGCTCTGGCGGTCGACCGGGCGGTCGACCGACGTGCACAGACTTGTGCACGTTGGCCAGGCACAGGGCACGGTCGATCAATCGGTCGACCGGCCAGAGAGCTTTGCTCTCTGTTTTTGGGCGGTCGACCAGACGGTCGACTGGGTTCCTCCAACGGTCATATTTATGACCGTTGGCGGTCGACCGGGCGGTCGACCGCCAGCCGTATCTGGCTGTAAAAACAGCCAACGGCTAGTTTTCTGTTTGGGGCTATAAATACCCCATTGTTTTGAGTTTTTGGTTAAGATTTTTAGAGCAAAAATTTCCCTATTCTCTGATTTTCAAAACAAGTTTTCAAAAGTGTTTAAGAGCCTAAAGATCTATCTTTATATTGTTTTAGGTTTTTGAAAAAATCAAAGAAAATAGAAATTTGGGAGATTTGTGTTGTTCTTCATTTCCATCATCTTTGTAACGCCCCGATTCCACGGATACGGGGACGTCACTGCAACGTATATACGTAAGTCCGAAGTACCTTCCCGTATATACGCTAAGCATCAGTACAGACAAGAATGAGAGTACGGAAGCAAATGGTGCATTATACATTCCAACACATGTATACAATTACAGAATTATCACCAGAAGTGATCCAATATTAACAATAATATTATATCACTGATGCGCAAATGCGGGAATACAAAAGATATACATGTATGGACAATATAAAAGATACATGTATATGAACAGTACAAAAGAGTGCTCACGAGGTAACTGGAGAGACCACGCTACCGCTGCGCTACTCTGATCAATAACAGGGGGAAATCCTCACGCTCCAAGCTCCATGACCTGGACATGAGAATCCAGGGGAGTCAGTGAAACTCCCAGGCGAGTATGATACAATGCCAGGTGGCGAGCCAGGATGAGTACGAGTGTCAAGTACAGAAGACAGGAGGGTTAGAACACAAATGAAGTATATATGAACGGGTATGACATAATCATCATAAAACAGGAAATCCAGAGTAAAGCTGATATAAGCAAGATTGATTGTATACGCTTAGGTCACGGTCCCATGAGACTAGTACATCGAAGGAATAATCCAAACAAGGAAACCCTCATCTATATACTTTTATCTCATGCCACCGAATATCCAAGCGTATAGAATCAGAGTTGCAAATCATATAACAGTCAAACGGGAATACATATCGGAAATCATAACATGCATAGCAAGTGTAACAAGAATCAATAACTGGAATCTATTATTATTATTACTTGTCTTACTTTGATATCTAGCTATGTGATCTAGCGTCCCAGCGCACATAGATCCATATCCGAGTGAAGCAAGGTTGTTATTGGAAATAGATGGAGAATGATAGAGCTTCTTATAGTAGTTCCATACACCTGGAACCAGTTTGGAGGCCCAAAGTCCCCCTAACACTTGTCTTCTGTGGGCCCAAAGTTCCACTAACACTTACCGCCAGTATTTTTTATAATCCATCACTATAAGCAAGATATCATTCCGGCATCCATCATTTCCTCCCATTCCCATACAAGTTGTCCTTTTTATAGCTTATTAACATAATTATCAGATTACGGGAATAAACAGTCATAACAGGAATAGCCCAACAGATTCAAGAGGTGGCCCCCACAGATTCAAGAGGTGGCCCCCACCGTGAGGTGTGGCACTTTGTTCCATGTGGCACTTTGTTCTGAGGGATGGATTCTAGAGGTGGCCCCCACCGAGTATGGTGTGGCACTTAGTTCCATAATAACAAGACAGGATTCCCGTAAACATAATAATTACAAAGTCAAGTACATCATGCTTGGTGTCAGGAGATAGCATGACAAATGGTGATATGAGCAAGCAACCAAACATAACAAGAGATTGATAAAGTCCGGTAAGTCTTGCCAAAAAGTAGCATGTCAAGTGGTCAGATGTTAACATACTAGATGTCAGTGATATACATGTGTTAAAAGGAAGCATGCAACTAACAAGTCTGAAGTAGTAGCATGGCAGGTATGAACATAACAGAAAGCCAGAATTCAACGACCACGAAGGGTCTGCCACGCATAGTATGAAAGCAATAAAAGATATATGGAATAAAGTATATGAAAACATGAAGCGAAATACTTATCGTCCCGACGAAACGGAATACGAGAGAAGAGCGAGACTACTCGCCTAAATCACCAATATGCCAAAAGATCCAAAATCCACGGAAGCTCGGGATGCGCCACAAAACCTGATATAAATATGTAGAGTGAAGAGGAGAGAGAAAGAGAGAAGGTAAGATGATGTTTGTCAAGTGACAAGTCAAGCAATACTAATATATGATATAAGTCTAGAGGGTAAGGTTCATATTCTAGAAAGAAATCAACTAAGACAAACAGCTAAAGTTAGTCGACTAGGATGGAAGAGTAGTCGACTAATAGTGGAGTTAGTCGACTAACAGTCTGGTATAGTCAACTAAAACTGGGTTCCAGAGAGTTGGGTTTCTGACTCAGGAAATGTTAGTCGACTAGGTTGAAAAGGTAGTCGACTGATCAGGGACTACAAGTCGACTAACAGATACTTAAGTCGACTAAATCTGTGATACAGAGAGTTTGGGTTTCTGATTCAGGAAAAACTAGTCGACTAGGGAGGAGTGGGTAGTCGACTAAGGATACCAAGTCGACTAATTATTAGGATAAGTCGACTGGTGCCGAGAGTTGAGGTTTTCTGGTTCAGGAAAGGTTAGTCGACTAGGGTCAGAGGCGTAGTCGACTAAGGGTCTCTAGTCGACTGGTAATTTGGGCTAGTCGACTAAAACTGTGTTTCCAGAAAAGGGTAAGTTTTAACTAAGGGTTTCTAGTCGACTAATCTATAGGTCTAGTCGACTAATCGTGGGAAACAGCAACCAGAACAGATTTTCTAGGGTTTTTGTTTGATGATCTAAAAACATGATTTTGATGGCACAAGTGTACATAATATGAAGAGATAAGCATACTAGAAATAGACTAAGTCTTTGGTGATGAAAATTACTCACCAAAAGGAGTGGTTGATGGTGGTAGTTGATGGAAGTTGATGATGAAGAAGAAGATGAGCTTTTGTTGGAGTTGATGACCTTGTGGTGGCTTCCCATGGAGATGAAGGAGGAAGAAGATGAAGGAGAGAAGTTGGAGTAGTTGTGGAGGTGATTGTGGTGGTGGAGATGAAGAGGAGTTAGGGGTTAGGGTTTTGGCTCTTGGTGAAGAGAAGTGAAAGAAAGGGAATGAAATGAAAAGGAAATGTATATATGGGATTTGGATTTTGTAAAGGGGATGCAATTAAATAAAAGGGGAGGGCTTAATTGCAAAGTGGGGGATGAGGTGTTCTCCTTGGCCAATAGGAGCTTGCCAAGATGAGGGGTGAGGTGGAGGTTTATGTGGTGGAGAATTGGTGGAAGTGTGTGGAGGAAAATGAAAGCTTGTGGGGGAAGCTAAAGGAAAGAAAGAAATTAGGAAAAGGAAAAAGAAATGGAAATGAAGATATTTTCTTGGAAAGGAAAATGAAAATAATGGAAGTGGCGGATTCCCGGGATTTGGTAGCAGATGCGGAAATCTTTCGGGAAAATACCGGAATCGTCCGAAATTCAAGTATCTCGGAACGACTCGAAATAATCATCAAAAATCAAGAATATTAATCTAAGAATTATAGTGAAATCCGTTTTAAGAAATACTTTATAGTTTTAAAACTAAAAATCCCGGAATCAGTTACCTACCGACTCCGATGGAATTTTCATAAAATCATAAAATCCTCAGAAAAGGAATGTAGGTAGAAAATATGATTCTAAGGAATAATGCCTAAAGGACCTTCTAGAAATTCCTAGCTGTTTGTGAAATAAAAATCCTGGAATCGATCAGCGGCACTGGTCGACACCGGTTTTGAAGACATTCCTTTTAATCCAAGAAAATTCCAGAAAATCATAGAAAATCTAAAATATTGGAAAATGATATTTGAAACTGAAATCGGTCAATCAGAATACCGGAAAGACCAAATCGAGTAATACACTAGAATCGGGTCTTCGGTTCAGACTAGGGCTGACTCCAAGACCACTAATCCAAATCCAAGATAAAACAATCATATAAGGAATTCATAATACAGAATAAATACAGGAAACAAATCGAAAAAATACGATCGAAAATCTGAATACGCAACTAAGTACGTATTCTTGGAACGGGGTATTACAATCCACCCACCTTACAAAAATTGCGTCCTCGCAATTTCGTTAAGGGGTAAATTGAATACAAAGGGGACAAAGGAGGAATCTATACCAGTTAAGATATGAAGCACTATAGGTAGGGCTCTCAAGTTGACTGAACAATAATCATACTCCGCACTTCCGGCTGTATAAATCTTTGAATAATGCTGAATAATACTGATGATGTCGTAGCTGTGTAATAGAATTCCAGGTGTACTGCATACTTGATGAGCCAGAATACCGAAGATAAAGAAAACCCTGATAGTCCTGAGCATAATAATAAAGAAGACCGATAATTAAGAATCCCGAATGCTGTCTTCCGAAAGATAGCCAGATCAAGATCGATCTGGAGAATACCAAGCTTCATAGAGTTGGCCGAAGAGGTCACATAATAGCTTCATTCTGAACCAGCCACTACCTCTCTAGTCTAATCATATCTTAAGATAGTATAAGGCTTCATAAAACCAAAACATAAACCAAAACAGGGAAAGGATAGGAGAGACTAGGAATCAAAGGAAAAGATAGTCAAGGAATAGATAACTCTGCACTTGCAGTTGGAATGTATAACCAAGACTCATGTATTCCAGTTGCAAATCTCTTTACCATTGATTTGCCTTCTGGACGTACTGAAGATGTTTAGAGCCTAAGCTGACCTAGGCTCTGATACCATCCTGTAACGCCCCGATTCCACGGATACGGGGACGTCACTGCAACGTATATACGTAAGTCCGAAGTACCTTCCCGTATATACGCTAAGCATCAGTACAGACAAGAATCAGAGTACGGAAGCAAATGGTGCATTATACATTCCAACACATGTATACAATTACAGAATTATCACCAGAAGTGATCCAATATTAACAATAATATTATATCACTGATGCGCAAATGCGGGAATACAAAAGATATACATGTATGGACAATATAAAAGATACATGTATATGAACAGTACAAAAGAGTGCTCACGAGGTAACTGGAGAGACCACGCTACCGCTGCGCTACTCTGATCAATAACAGGGGGAAATCCTCACGCTCCAAGCTCCATGACCTGGACATGAGAATCCAGGGGAGTCAGTGAAACTCCCCAGGCGAGTATGATACAATGCCAGGTGGCGAGCCAGGATGAGTACGAGTGTCAAGTACAGAAGACAGGAGGGTTAGAACACAAATGAAGTATATATGAACGGGTATGACATAATCATCATAAAACAGGAAATCCAGAGTAAAGCTGATATAAGCAAGATTGATTGTATACGCTTAGGTCACGGTCCCATGAGACTAGTACATCGAAGGAATAATCCAAACAAGGAAACCCTCATCTATATACTTTTATCTCATGCCACCGAATATCCAAGCGTATAGAATCAGAGTTGCAAATCATATAACAGTCAAACGGGAATACATATCGGAAATCATAACATGCATAGCAAGTGTAACAAGAATCAATAACTGGAATCTATTATTATTATTACTTGTCTTACTTTGATATCTAGCTATGTGATCTAGCGTCCCAGCGCACATAGATCCATATCCGAGTGAAGCAAGGTTGTTATTGGAAATAGATGGAGAACTGATAGAGCTTCTTATAGTAGTTCCATACACCTGGAACCAGTTTGGAGGCCCAAAGTCCCCCTAACACTTGTCTTCTGTGGGCCCAAAGTTCCACTAACACTTACCGCCAGTATTTTTTATAATCCATCACTATAAGCAAGATATCATTCCGGCATCCATCATTTCCTCCCATTCCCATACAAGTTGTCCTTTTTATAGCTTATTAACATAATTATCAGATTACGGGAATAAACAGTCATAACAGGAATAGCCCAACAGATTCAAGAGGTGGCCCCCACAGATTCAAGAGGTGGCCCCCACCGTGAGGTGTGGCACTTTGTTCCATGTGGCACTTTGTTCTGAGGGATGGATTCTAGAGGTGGCCCCACCGAGTATGGTGTGGCACTTAGTTCCATAATAACAAGACAGGATTCCCGTAAACATAATAATTACAAAGTCAAGTACATCATGCTTGGTGTCAGGAGATAGCATGACAAATGGTGATATGAGCAAGCAACCAAACATAACAAGAGATTGATAAAGTCCGGTAAGTCTTGCCAAAAAGTAGCATGTCAAGTGGTCAGATGTTAACATACTAGATGTCAGGTGATATACATGTGTTAAAAGGAAGCATGCAACTAACAAGTCTGAAGTAGTAGCATGGCAGGTATGAACATAACAGAAAGCCAGAATTCAACGACCACGAAGGGTCTGCCACGCATAGTATGAAAGCAATAAAAGATATATGGAATAAAGTATATGAAAACATGAAGCGAAATACTTATCGTCCCGACGAAACGGAATACGAGAGAAGAGCGAGACTACTCGCCTAAATCACCAATATGCCAAAAGATCCAAAATCCACGGAAGCTCGGGATGCGCCACAAAACCTGATATAAATATGTAGAGTGAAGAGGAGAGAGAAAGAGAGAAGGTAAGATGATGTTTGTCAAGTGACAAGTCAAGCAATACTAATATATGATATAAGTCTAGAGGGTAAGGTTCATATTCTAGAAAGAAATCAACTAAGACAAACAGCTAAAGTTAGTCGACTAGGATGGAAGAGTAGTCGACTAATAGTGGAGTTAGTCGACTAACAGTCTGGTATAGTCGACTAAAACTGGGTTCCAGAGAGTTGGGTTTCTGACTCAGGAAATGTTAGTCGACTAGGTTGAAAAGGTAGTCGACTGATCAGGGACTACAAGTCGACTAACAGATACTTAAGTCGACTAAATCTGTGATACAGAGAGTTTGGGTTTCTGATTCAGGAAAAACTAGTCGACTAGGGAGGAGTGGGTAGTCGACTAAGGATACCAAGTCGACTAATTATTAGGATAAGTCGACTGGTGCCGAGAGTTGAGGTTTTCTGGTTCAGGAAAGGTTAGTCGACTAGGGTCAGAGGCGTAGTCGACTAAGGGTCTCTAGTCGACTGGTAATTTGGGCTAGTCGACTAAAACTGTGTTTCCAGAAAAGGGTAAGTTTTAACTAAGGGTTTCTAGTCGACTAATCTATAGGTCTAGTCGACTAATCGTGGGAAACAGCAACCAGAACAGATTTTCTAGGGTTTTGTTGATGATCTAAAAACATGATTTTGATGGCACAAGTGTACATAATATGAAGAGATAAGCATACTAGAAATAGACTAAGTCTTTGGTGATGAAAATTACTCACCAAAAGGAGTGGTTGATGGTGGTAGTTGATGGAAGTTGATGATGAAGAAGAAGATGAGCTTTTGTTGGAGTTGATGACCTTGTGGTGGCTTCCCATGGAGATGAAGGAGGAAGAAGATGAAGGAGAGAAGTTGGAGTAGTTGTGGAGGTGATTGTGGTGGTGGAGATGAAGAGGAGTTAGGGGTTAGGTTTTGGCTCTTGGTGAAGAGAAGTGAAAGAAAGGGAATGAAATGAAAAGGAAATGTATATATGGGATTTGGATTTTGTAAAGGGGATGCAATTAAATAAAAGGGGAGGGCTTAATTGCAAAGTGGGGGATGAGGTGTTCTCCTTGGCCAATAGGAGCTTGCCAAGATGAGGGGTGAGGTGGAGGTTTATGTGGTGGAGAATTGGTGGAAGTGTGTGGAGGAAAATGAAAGCTTGTGGGGGAAGCTAAAGGAAAGAAAGAAATTAGGAAAAGGAAAAAGAAATGGAAATGAAGATATTTTCTTGGAAAGGAAAATGAAAATAATGGAAGTGGCGGATTCCCGGGATTTGGTAGCAGATGCGGAAATCTTTCGGGAAAATACCGGAATCGTCCGAAATTCAAGTATCTCGGAACGACTCGAAATAATCATCAAAAATCAAGAATATTAATCTAAGAATTATAGTGAAATCCGTTTTAAGAAATACTTTATAGTTTTAAAACTAAAAATCCCGGAATCAGTTACCTACCGACTCCGATGGAATTTTCATAAAATCATAAAATCCTCAGAAAAGGAATGTAGGTAGAAAATATGATTCTAAGGAATAATGCCTAAAGGACCTTCTAGAAATTCCTAGCTGTTTGTGAAATAAAAATCCTGGAATCGATCAGCGGCACTGGTCGACACCGGTTTTGAAGACATTCCTTTTAATCCAAGAAAATTCCAGAAAATCATAGAAAATCTAAAATATTGGAAAATGATATTTGAAACTGAAATCGGTCAAATCAGAATACCGGAAAGACCAAATCGAGTAATACACTAGAATCGGGTCTTCGGTTCAGACTAGGGCTGACTCCAAGACCACTAATCCAAATCCAAGATAAAACAATCATATAAGGAATTCATAATACAGAATAAATACAGGAAACAAATCGAAAAAATACGATCGAAAATCTGAATACGCAACTAAGTACGTATTCTTGGAACGGGGTATTACAATCCACCCACCTTACAAAAAATTGCGTCCTCGCAATTTCGTTAAGGGGTAAATTGAATACAAAGGGGACAAAGGAGGAATCTATACCAGTTAAGATATGAAGCACTATAGGTAGGGCTCTCAAGTTGACTGAACAATAATCATACTCCGCACTTCCGGCTGTATAAATCTTTGAATAATGCTGAATAATACTGATGATGTCGTAGCTGTGTAATAGAATTCCAGGTGTACTGCATACTTGATGAGCCAGAATACCGAAGATAAAGAAAACCCTGATAGTCCTGAGCATAATAAAAAGAAGACCGATAATTAAGAATCCCGAATGCTGTCTTCCGAAAGATAGCCAGATCAAGATCGATCTGGAGAATACCAAGCTTCATAGAGTTGGCCGAAGAGGTCACATAATAGCTTCATTCTGAACCAGCCACTACCTCTCTAGTCTAATCATATCTTAAGATAGTATAAGGCTTCATAAAACCAAAACATAAAACCAAAACAGGGAAAGGATAGGAGAGACTAGGAATCAAAGGAAAAGATAGTCAAGGAATAGATAACTCTGCACTTGCAGTTGGAATGTATAACCAAGACTCATGTATTCCAGTTGCAAATCTCTTTACCATTGATTTGCCTTCTGGACGTACTGAAGATGTTTAGAGCCTAAGCTGACCTAGGCTCTGATACCATCCTGTAACGCCCCGATTCCACGGATACGGGGACGTCACTGCAACGTATATACGTAAGTCCGAAGTACCTTCCCGTATATACGCTAAGCATCAGTACAGACAAGAATCAGAGTACGGAAGCAAATGGTGCATTATACATTCCAACACATGTATACAATTACAGAATTATCACCAGAAGTGATCCAATATTAACAATAATATTATATCACTGATGCGCAAATGCGGGAATACAAAAGATATACATGTATGGACAATATAAAAGATACATGTATATGAACAGTACAAAAGAGTGCTCACGAGGTAACTGGAGAGACCACGCTACCGCTGCGCTACTCTGATCAATAACAGGGGGAAATCCTCACGCTCCAAGCTCCATGACCTGGACATGAGAATCCAGGGGAGTCAGTGAAACTCCCCAGGCGAGTATGATACAATGCCAGGTGGCGAGCCAGGATGAGTACGAGTGTCAAGTACAGAAGACAGGAGGGTTAGAACACAAATGAAGTATATATGAACGGGTATGACATAATCATCATAAAACAGGAAATCCAGAGTAAAGCTGATATAAGCAAGATTGATTGTATACGCTTAGGTCACGGTCCCATGAGACTAGTACATCGAAGGAATAATCCAAACAAGGAAACCCTCATCTATATACTTTTATCTCATGCCACCGAATATCCAAGCGTATAGAATCAGAGTTGCAAATCATATAACAGTCAAACGGGAATACATATCGGAAATCATAACATGCATAGCAAGTGTAACAAGAATCAATAACTGGAATCTATTATTATTATTACTTGTCTTACTTTGATATCTAGCTATGTGATCTAGCGTCCCAGCGCACATAGATCCATATCCGAGTGAAGCAAGGTTGTTATTGGAAATAGATGGAGAACTGATAGAGCTTCTTATAGTAGTTCCATACACCTGGAACCAGTTTGGAGGCCCAAAGTCCCCCTAACACTTGTCTTCTGTGGGCCCAAAGTTCCACTAACACTTACCGCCAGTATTTTTTATAATCCATCACTATAAGCAAGATATCATTCCGGCATCCATCATTTCCTCCCATTCCCATACAAGTTGTCCTTTTTATAGCTTATTAACATAATTATCAGATTACGGGAATAAACAGTCATAACAGGAATAGCCCAACAGATTCAAGAGGTGGCCCCCACAGATTCAAGAGGTGGCCCCACCGTGAGGTGTGGCACTTTGTTCCATGTGGCACTTTGTTCTGAGGGATGGATTCTAGAGGTGGCCCCCACCGAGTATGGTGTGGCACTTAGTTCCATAATAACAAGACAGGATTCCCGTAAACATAATAATTACAAAGTCAAGTACATCATGCTTGGTGTCAGGAGATAGCATGACAAATGGTGATATGAGCAAGCAACCAAACATAACAAGAGATTGATAAAGTCCGGTAAGTCTTGCCAAAAAGTAGCATGTCAAGTGGTCAGATGTTAACATACTAGATGTCAGGTGATATACATGTGTTAAAAGGAAGCATGCAACTAACAAGTCTGAAGTAGTAGCATGGCAGGTATGAACATAACAGAAAGCCAGAATTCAACGACCACGAAGGGTCTGCCACGCATAGTATGAAAGCAATAAAAGATATATGGAATAAAGTATATGAAAACATGAAGCGAAATACTTATCGTCCCGACGAAACGGAATACGAGAGAAGAGCGAGACTACTCGCCTAAATCACCAATATGCCAAAAGATCCAAAATCCACGGAAGCTCGGGATGCGCCACAAAACCTGATATAAATATGTAGAGTGAAGAGGAGAGAGAAAGAGAGAAGGTAAGATGATGTTTGTCAAGTGACAAGTCAAGCAATACTAATATATGATATAAGTCTAGAGGGTAAGGTTCATATTCTAGAAAGAAATCAACTAAGACAAACAGCTAAAGTTAGTCGACTAGGATGGAAGAGTAGTCGACTAATAGTGGAGTTAGTCGACTAACAGTCTGGTATAGTCGACTAAAACTGGGTTCCAGAGAGTTGGGTTTCTGACTCAGGAAATGTTAGTCACTAGGTTGAAAAGGTAGTCGACTGATCAGGGACTACAAGTCGACTAACAGATACTTAAGTCGACTAAATCTGTGATACAGAGAGTTTGGGTTTCTGATTCAGGAAAAACTAGTCGACTAGGGAGGAGTGGGTAGTCGACTAAGGATACCAAGTCGACTAATTATTAGGATAAGTCGACTGGTGCCGAGAGTTGAGGTTTTCTGGTTCAGGAAAGGTTAGTCGACTAGGGTCAGAGGCGTAGTCGACTAAGGGTCTCTAGTCGACTGGTAATTTGGGCTAGTCGACTAAAACTGTGTTTCCAGAAAAGGGTAAGTTTTAACTAAGGGTTTCTAGTCGACTAATCTATAGGTCTAGTCGACTAATCGTGGGAAACAGCAACCAGAACAGATTTTCTAGGGTTTTGTTTGATGATCTAAAAACATGATTTTGATGGCACAAGTGTACATAATATGAAGAGATAAGCATACTAGAAATAGACTAAGTCTTTGGTGATGAAAATTACTCACCAAAAGGAGTGGTTGATGGTGGTAGTTGATGGAAGTTGATGATGAAGAAGAAGATGAGCTTTTGTTGGAGTTGATGACCTTGTGGTGGCTTCCCATGGAGATGAAGGAGGAAGAAGATGAAGGAGAGAAGTTGGAGTAGTTGTGGAGGTGATTGTGGTGGTGGAGATGAAGAGGAGTTAGGGGTTAGGGTTTTGGCTCTTGGTGAAGAGAAGTGAAAGAAAGGGAATGAAATGAAAAGGAAATGTATATATGGGATTTGGATTTTGTAAAGGGGATGCAATTAAATAAAAGGGGAGGGCTTAATTGCAAAGTGGGGGATGAGGTGTTCTCCTTGGCCAATAGGAGCTTGCCAAGATGAGGGGTGAGGTGGAGGTTTATGTGGTGGAGAATTGGTGGAAGTGTGTGGAGGAAATGAAAGCTTGTGGGGGAAGCTAAAGGAAAGAAAGAAATTAGGAAAAGGAAAAAGAAATGGAAATGAAGATATTTTCTTGGAAAGGAAAATGAAAATAATGGAAGTGGCGGATTCCGGGATTTGGTAGCAGATGCGGAAATCTTTCGGGAAAATACCGGAATCGTCCGAAATTCAAGTATCTCGGAACGACTCGAAATAATCATCAAAAATCAAGAATATTAATCTAAGAATTATAGTGAAATCCGTTTTAAGAAATACTTTATAGTTTTAAAACTAAAAATCCCGGAATCAGTTACCTACCGACTCCGATGGAATTTTCATAAAATCATAAAATCCTCAGAAAAGGAATGTAGGTAGAAAATATGATTCTAAGGAATAATGCCTAAAGGACCTTCTAGAAATTCCTAGCTGTTTGTGAAATAAAAATCCTGGAATCGATCAGCGGCACTGGTCGACACCGGTTTTGAAGACATTCCTTTTAATCCAAGAAAATTCCAGAAAATCATAGAAAATCTAAAATATTGGAAAATGATATTTGAAACTGAAAATCGGTCAAATCAGAATACCGGGAAAGACCAAATCGAGTAATACACTAGGATCGGGTCTTCGGTTCAGACTAGGGCTGACTCCAAGACCACTAATCCAAATCCAAGATAAAACAATCATATAAGGAATTCATAATACAGAATAAATACAGGAAACAAATCGAAAAAATACGATCGAAAATCTGAATACGCAACTAAGTACGTATTCTGGGAACGGGGTATTACAATCTTTAAAGAGTTTTTCCCAAGTTTTTCTTTGAGTTTTTGATTTCCAAAACACCTAGTTTTTCCACTTGAGCTATATCACTCTATCCTATTCTATAGGATCATTTGTTTGTGGGAAAAGGATTTGGTTGTGGTTGAGATATACCACTTCTTGTACCCTCCTTTATTTGTTGTATCCCTCTTTGGTAGAGGTAGATTGGAGTGGTGTTTGCTCCCTCTTTGGTAGAGGTTGAGATTGTGGTGTACTCCCTCTTGTGAGAAGTGGAGTTGGTATTTGTATCCCTCTTGGTGAGGTGGATTGTGATTGTTTGGCTAAGGGCCTACCCCTCTTGTGTGAGGTGGTGATTGTTTGCCTCGGTGGAGGTTGTATTGGTTGAGAGAGGAGTTCGGTACTCCCGGTTGTACAAAATCCTCCTCGGTGGAGGTTCCCTCGGTGGGAGTCCTCGTGGACAAGTTAGTGGATTAGAAATCCTTCTCGGTGAAGGCGGGGACGTAGAGCTAAGGGCTCGAACCTCGAAACATATCTTTGTGTTTGCGTTTGATCCATTGACTCTTAACCCTCTCTCTTTATTTGTGTTGTGCATCATTCATATCATTCATATCTTATATGCTTGTGTTGTCCTTGCATTGATTCATATTGCTTATACTTATATGCTTGGATTGTGTTTGTGTGCCTCACTTGTGCTTAACCACGAGAGCTTCATATAGCGCCTCAACTCTTATTCAGAGGAATCAAGAGGAGTTAGTTCAGAGCTCTTCACGGGGAATTCGGCTACACTCGTTGGTTGCATTAAGTGTAGTTGCAATTTGTTTTAATTTCCGCATTTAGTTTCTAGAGTAGCCATATCACCTATTCACCCCCCTCCCCTCTAGGTGATTTCATTACATGTTACAAGAAACGAATAAAATTCAATATCTAATTGCTGATGCACTTGCTAGCTATTATTCAATCACTAGTAGTTAAAAAAATTCCTTTGAGATTTATTTATTATGAAACAGACAAAGATGTAGTCCTTATTTACATTAAGTGCAAATAATTAAATAAAGTTCTTAAAAGATTTCATAACATCACTGATAATCACCGACCAAATTGTTTATTATTTAATTATTAACAATAGGCATTTTTTGAAAAAAAATTTATTTTTTTTATCTTAATTCCATAAAGACCTGTCTCAATGTTAAACAGTAAATTATCTATTCTGAAACTTAGAGGAATAAAAAAAAAAAGAGGTTTTATTAGCTTGTCATATTCAAAAGGCAAAAAAACCATTGAACGGCGTTGAAATCAGCCACTGCTCTCGACCATTATAGTTTTCACCAGTGTGGGTTAAAAATAAGCGTGTGATGTATAAGAATTAGGTCTGTAATCAGATCAAATACGAATCAGATATTGTCTTTACCAAGCGTGTGATGTATAAGACTCTCAACACTCAACTAAAACTGAATCCAACACCACTCAATTTCGAATCGGACCATCCATCACTTCTAATGGACGGCTCATCTCGGGTTGGACCATCATCACATGGTCGAACGCGAGAAGAAGCCAACCCTCATGGCCGAGGTAGTGTTGCTTTAAAAAGAAGAGACCAAAGCTGTGGGATCATTTGTCTATTAAAAATAAACCGAATCACTCAACTTGCAGATGTGCTCATCCGAAAGGATGCGAGTGGATGCTAAAAAAAGAAAAAGAGAAAACCCAGCCAAGAAAAAGAGAGAGAGCATCATACTTGCCATCCTCATGCAGCTTCACACATTCCTATTCTCTAGAGTTTAGCTCCTGGCCACCACTTTGCTTGCAAGCCCAAAAAGGGAATAAAGCAAAAGGGCCGAATACGTGTTTTCAAAGAAGATGCGATTTCCTTCACGCTAAACCAACCCATTACGCCCAACACGACAAAAAAAGCACCCCAAAAAAAAATCTAAATTTCTTTCAGCAAAACTCCCCAAACAAAAAAAAATAGCAAATTTTCATTTCCATTAATATTTAATTTTTCTTTACAAACCGACAACAACATCTCTTATTATTCCCACAAACAAAAGAAACAGGTTTTGTTAAAATGACAAAAAAAAAACCTGAGATTTTTATTGCAAAATTACCTCTCAAAGTGGCAACTGGGTCGGGTTGACCCGACCCAATTACGCTTGACCGTATAATAATTGGATCTGATCGATCTGAACTGATTAATTATATGAATATAAAATGCAGACCCGGACCCGGTCCGCCCATACTGGACCTATACCCGATTTACTCTATTCTCTTCTATACAATGTTAGGCACACGACTAAATACGGTCACGGGTCATTGGTAGAGCGTGTCATTCTTTTTCAAAAGGTCAAGGTTCGAAACTTCGTGGCATCTCTTTATAATAGATCATTACTATTTTTGAGCGAGGGTCAGCCGCGGGTCGAGCGGGTTTACCTGAGTACGACTCGTACCTAATTAGACCAAACCCACCCTGGACCAGGGCCAGACCTAGCAGGGCCCAATTTTTTTTTTTTTTTTTTTCCATTTTGTTATTGTTGTTGTTATTAGACTTCTTGTTTGTTATTTGCAGGTCAGGGGCTTCTTGTTGTTATTTTGTTATTGTTATTGTTATTGTTAATAACTGGCTATGAGGTAGTGAATTTTTTGGCTGTCATTTACGAGTTAATCCTACTACTCAATTGTTGAAGAATGCCTCTTTTTATATTACATTGAATTCAAAACTTAAATGCTCTCAACAATGTAAACAAGGGCAGATATCAACTGAAAATTCAAAGATTGCAACATTCGGTATTCAAATAGATGTACATTGTTCTGAACTGAAGACGTTAGCAATTATACCAATTGAACTAACCAAATAAAGTAAATTTCATACAAACCAGCCCAAGGCCCATTGATCTAGGTATACTCCATGATAAGATGGTGTTGGGCTCTTACCTTGAAGGAGCCAGTCCTAAATAAGTCAGCCTAAGGCACATTGATTCAGGTAAGCTATAAGTCTATAAGACTAATAAACGAGGAAAATGTCTTGTTCCCCTATTTGCCATTTGTTTCTAATCCTTTCTGTCTCTATGTTTTAATTTCTTTTATTCTCGTTTACTATTTTAAATTCTTATTACCTGATGGAAGATAAAAAATCAGCAAAAATCTACTCAAAAAAATTCCTCAAAATAGATAAAAGTCAACAAAGTAGACAGCCAAAGAGGATAAAATCATAGAAGTGATCAAATTTGAAGAAACCACCAACAGTGCATCCTAGAAATACCCAACTGGAGTCAGCAGGATCGATACCCTAAATTAGGAGTATCAAAGTCAAGTGATTGAGGGTTCTGCTCTCGATTTTTCATTCGTTTTTCCTCCGTCTAGTGTTTTGTCTCACTGGGGTTTTACTAGACAAGATTTTAACAAGACTCCAAAAAGATTCTCCCTTATTTTTTTATAAACTCTTACCATTTTAATAAAAATAATTATTTGATAAAGAAAAAATTTTACTTTGACATAACTGGACATAATTTAAACTTTTGCCCCTACTTCCACTTATTTTTCCTTCCCTTCAGGATGCAAGTGGATGCTAATCGTTAACTCATTCAAACTACTTTTACATGTCACACTAAGTAGAATAAAATTCAATATCTAATTGTCTATTGATGCACTTGCTTGTGGAGGAGAAGTCAAAAGTTTGATATAGTTTTTTAGCTCATTGAAAATCATTGGAGATAGCCAAAAAAGCAACAACAATCATTGGTATCGATCGCGAGAGCGTATCGGAGTTGGATTGCACAGCAGAAAACGAAATACACAAGAAAGTCGACTTATAGCTTGGAGTAGTCGACTAATAGAGAGTATCAGTCGACTTATAGATTCGACTGGAGGCCAATAGAAACTTGGTTATGTACAAGAGTCGATTAATAGGCGACACTAGTCGACTCATGCATTATTAGTCGACCAATGAAGATTATTAGTAGACTAATGCGAACAGACTGACACTTCCGAGTTTGACTATGATTTCATTCCTGATCTGGTTTCAGAGTTTTTAATTTTCTTTTCTGCGTGGATTCTTTGGTTGTATAAGGAGGGCTTCTACACCTTTATTGGTATCGAAGATCGAACCAAAAACAATTGATTAGAGATTGAAAGTAAAGTTAGTTTAGTTGAGGGAATTCTTCAATTCTCTATTTGGACCAACTTTGATCAATTTGGATCTTCGGATCAATTTGTAACCCCTTGTAATTTTGTTGATTGAATAAAGATCTTCTCCTCTTTGTCTCGAGGACGTAGACATATTGCCGAGCATCATTAAATTGCTTGTTCTCTTGTTTCTATTTGTTTTTCGTGTTCGTGTTGTGACAGTCACTTTGAATTAACTTAATCATCACTTAATCATCAGCAATAATTTAAATCACTCTGATAATTCACATAATCATCAAGACGCATAAAAATTTCTGTATCACCTCCTCTGTAATATGGAATCTAATAATATATCAAATTTCGGCTATTATCAGCCTACTTATCAATTTATAACATCTCACGCAATATATAATACTATTTCGGCTTGACAACACCTGCTTAGTCATAAGTTTTTGGCTTAACATCGCCTACTTATAATTCTAAATTTCATCATATAATTTCAACTTAAAGTCAATCAGATAAACATATACACGAGAGTACTCCTCTCGATATAACATTCTAACATAAAATCAACTATAATCCATCTCCAAATAAAATTAGAACACAAGTATATATGAGAGATAGACTTGTGTCATTTTGAAAGGATCCGAGGTTGAATCTTTCTAACTCAAATACAACCCTATAATATTCGAATGCAAGATCCATTTCATTGAAGTTGATATATATTATTTCAAGTAACTAAAAAACCAAAAATCATGTATTTTGAATATTTTTTACCCATCCATCAAGTATGCACAAAATAGACGGCCGAAAATAATATATTGCTTAGATCTATGTATTTAGAGTTACAAATTCTTAATCCGGATATTTAATCATGTCTAAACACTTAAAAACTCTCACACACTAATTTTGTTAGATTTCAAATATTCTACACCGTTAAACTAATCAACTCACTTTTTCGGCAGTCCATTTTGTGCCTTTTTGATGGATAGGCAAAAAGTATTCAAAATATATGATTTTGATATTTAGTTACTTAAAATAATGTATATCAACTTCAATAGAGTGGATCTAGCAAACACATCGCTCTTATGCTTGAGAGGACACACCCAAACTTTTCTGAAATAATCATCAATTAAAGTCAGAAAATAACTAACTCTACCTTTCGATGGAACCTGAGAGGGATCACAAACATCTGAATGGATATAGTCTAAGGTGTCTTTATTCCTGTGAACCCTGTACCAAAAGAAACTCTGTGTTGCTTGCCAAAAACACAATGTTCACAAAAGTCAAGCTTTCCTGTTTTCTGGCCACAAAGCAAATCTTACTTACTCAATACATATAGTCTCTCTCACTCATATGCCCTAACCACATATGTCACAAACGAGTGGTATTTAAGTATCGGTCTTCTGATATTGACACAGCATCATCACCTGTCACCATGCTATCTTAAAGGATATAAAGGGTATTCACCTTCTTTCCTTTCATCACAGCAATAGAGCCTTTGCTAACTCTCAAAACTCTACCTTCAGCTGAAAACTTATAGCCGTTGGAGTCAAGGGTGCCCAAAGAAATTAAGTTTTTCTTTAAATCCGGCACATGCCGAACATTACTCAACGTTCTAACAATACTGTTATGTATCCTAATCTTGATACCAATTGTCTTGCAGGGCATGTTATTTCCCATTAAGATATTACCACGATCAATTGGCGGGTAGGTCACAAACCAGTCCCTGTGGGGACATATGTGATAAGGACAACTTGAATCAAGAACCCACTCATCTCGTGAACGAGCATCAAAGACGGTAACTGAAAGAATCTTATGTGATGTGAAGGTTTCTTCTGCAACACTAACAACCGAAGATTTCTCATCTTGAGATTTTCTCCTTACATTTTTTCTTTTTCTTTGAGCTTAAAACTATCTTTTTTATAGTATCCAAACTTATGACAATAGTGACACTCAATATTTTTTCTTAACCTAGATTTAGATCTAGATTTTCCTCGAGATTTTTCTCGATCCTTCTCTGTAGACCACGGACGAACATGCCTTCAGTTTGATCCTTACTTCCTACAACTGACACTTTTTGTCTTAACTGCTTAAAATGTAAGGCTAATTTGACATATTCTAAAGAAAGTGTATCTCTACCATAGAGCATACTATTAAGAAAATTTTCAAAGAAAGGAGGTAACGAGCATAATAAGATGAGAGATTGATCTTCTTCATCTATTATAACATCAATATTTTTTAAATCCATGAGAATTTTATTGAGCTCATCTAAGTGGTCTTTAATTGGCGTACCTTCCTTCATGCGAAGGGTAAAGAGGCGCTGCTTCAAGTAGAGCTTGTTGGTCAGAGACTTCGTCATATACAAGTTCTCTAATTTGAGCCACAAACCGGCGGCGGTATCTTCATCGGCAACCTCCCGCAAAACTTCGTCGGCTAGACAAAGTTGTATGGCATTATGCGCCTTCATCTCGAGTTCTTCCTTTTCGTCCTCGGACATAGATTCCGGCAACTTGTCCTTATCGGACAAGACTTTCAACAAACTTTGTTGCACCAAGAGAGCCCACATTTTGACTCTCCACAAATTGAAGCTATTTCTCTCGTCGAATTTCTCTACTTTGTACTTTGTTGATGCCATCTCGAAACCCATAAGAAAATAATACTAGCTCTGATACCAGCTTATTGTAACAGTAAGCTTCTAATGTAAGAGGATGTCAAGCATAAAGAGAGATTAAACAGATAGCAATATAAGCTAACAGAAATAAAAAAAAAGACAGCACACCAGTATTTAACGTGGTTCAGTCAATGTGACCTACATCCACGGAAGAAGACAGCAAGAGGAATCCACTAATCAAAATGGGAGAATACAAGAGATTACAACTCTAATCTCACTCATCCAAGCCCAATGAAACCCAACTCACTAGAGCTTAAGAAAAGGAAGACAAATGACAAGAGAAAGGAGAGGATAATACAATATTTAGCAACTCTCTCATTCTCATTTCTTTACTTTAAAATCTCACGCAATGTGATGCTTATTATAGGCAAAACTTCTGAACCCCTTCATCACTTTACCCCACATACATCAAAATCATAGGGTGGCCGAATTGATTTCATTAGGGTGGCTAAGATCTTCATAGGATGGCTATTGATGACTTTTAAGGTGGCTAGAGATTTCATAGAGTGGCTATTGATGACTATTAGGGTGGCTAAAGATTTGAGAAAAAATCTACAAAGATGGTTTGGTTTGTTTCTATTCATTAAAGGCATATCAACAAGGTATACTTGCTACTTTTTAATTGCATTTCATTGAAATTTTGGACTTTTTTATCATTAAAATTCAGTTTTATGTTACTGTTTGGATCTTGAGATAGTAGTATTTTGCTTTTGTCGTCTGTGATAACTAAGTGTGGTCAAGACTTATTTTTGGTGTTGCTAAGAGGTGACAACTTTGTGGTCATTCAGTACCAGGATTTCAAAGAGGCACTATATTTTAGTTATAAATATTTGTTCTTTTTTGAGTAAGCTTATACTCTTGCTTTTATTCTTGAGTTTTTTTCCTTTTACTACCCCCCCCCCCCCCCCCCCCCCACCCCCCCCCCCCCCCCCCCAAACCTCTTATTGATTAGTTCAATTACTCTGTGCTTCTGATGCACTATTGAGGATCATATCAATTGACAGAAATGTAAACAAGTCACGTTACTTCTAAGCAATGATTGCAATGCTTTGCATGAAGATATTCCTGGGTTATTCAACCTAAAGTTTTTCCTCACATAATGGACTTGTTAGTCTGCACCATCCCACCGCTAAATACAAACATGTCATTTTGATTCTGCATCTCACTTGAGCTTACCGCTCTAACTGCAGGCATTGGTATTTGGATTTTATATGATTTGTTCTTGCATTTAAAAGATGCTACTTGAACTTTGGCTGATGCAAGGACCAGACCCTTAATCTATGGGTTGTGCCGGAATCGCCTAGAAAGCAAATTATTATGATTTTAACTTGAAACTTGTCGGTAAATGGTGACTTGCTATGAAAATGATTCTGAAAAAAATTGGAAGCACAACAAGCTTGAGTCAGTTGTTTTTGTCTTAAGATGCATGTATTTTTCTTATTTAGATTATTAACCCAGTACACATTCCCAAGTACACTGTGTTTCATTCTTTGGACTCCTAATAGATGAATTCTTACATTGCACGTATGCTATCTATCATGCAAGTTATAAAGCTTATCTTTGATTGATTGTATGACAGAAGTGTTACTTTTCATGTCTAGATGTCTAGACTCTTGAATTATCTTTGAACTGACATGTGGACAGGTGTTCGGCACAAACATGTTGTCATGTCTGAGGAACCTTCATGGCTTTGACTTGTGCCTGTTTGATTTCTATGTATCGTAATGATTATATATGGTGTATTCACATGATATGCTGAGCAGCTGATGCACAAGTCAAATGATTTATTTGTATGATATATATTTGTTACAATCAGGCATTAGATGTTTGATGTGTATTATTGAGGAAATGTAAATGGCACAGGAAAATTTGTATTTATGTATTGCATATGTGATTTAGTTAGCTGGCAAAGTTGAAATTATACAGGGTACAAATGAATATTTGCTGCTCATCGCGACAGTGAATGGACACGAGGCTGGTGGATGTTCTCAACAAGTCAGATAAATCGGTAGACAGGTCTAGATGTGTACTTAACTACTAATAGGGTGGGAACTTCATTTATAACTTGTGGTATTGCTTGATAGATCGCATACCGCAGAATGTTATGAACCTTGAATCATTCTCGTTGGTTCAGAAGCAAAGAAAACCTCGTGTGATGTATACTAATTTTGGTCTCTACCATGTAGGATGTGTAATTTGATTTATGAGGTGTTACAGAAAAACCACTGGTCTCACAAAACAATTGTTTGCCTGAGTATTGAACTATATAGTCAGGGCAATTCTTTTATGCACTGTAGATAATATAGCCATAGACTCTTTCATCCTCTTTGTACTGTGTTTACCTACATACTGTTTGTTATATAGGATATGTTCTGTTATATAAGATATGTTCTGGTGCAAATAAAATTTTGGCTCGAGTATCTGGTGGAAATCTGAAATCATCTATTTAAAACAGAACCAGATGTCTGGAAACGGATGATTAGTAATCTAGAAACATCCATTTAGTTGGTTTGGCTTCCTTCTCTGTTGGTAAGCCAATACAGAAAAAATGTCATCTTTTTGGCAGACACTGGAAGTTATGTTTAGTTATATGATCCTCCTCCTGCTGTGTATTTATTTGCTTTGCTCTCTGGTCATGATTATCATTACTTCTGAACTCCCATTCTAGCATGAATGTGGATTCAACCATGACATATATCACCTTCAGAGACTTTTATAATGTTTGGTATGCCAAGGAGAGGTAAACTCCTGTAATCCCTCATTTAATCCTATCTTATGCCAAGTGATATCTTGAGGTACAATAGTACAAGGGCGAAAGGGTATGGCCATATGAGGTTCTGGATAATTGATGGCCGTCTGAGTATGTAGAGAGTTTGAGGAAATTGAACCATTGTTAGGACCATGAATTTATCAGGACTTTTAGGTTCTTTGGAAAAGAACCGTGATAGATGGAGATCATTAGCCAAGAGGTTCTCATCTTTTCATATGCATATTTCTTCCATTTCCCAATGGTGATGTGTTTTTTTATAACCTTCAGTCCTTGGTTTACTTTTGTTCTCTCTTTTTATTTCTGATAATAATTAAACTATCTATTGGATTTATGGAGCAACTTTTCTTGTAAATTTTCCTTTTCAGTTTGTTAAATGGCAGATCTTAGTTCACTCCCGATCATTTCACATGCGTATTGATAGCAACCCTTTCACGGGCAGATTTGGGCAAGTCAATGAAAACATATAATTTAGAGTTCACAACATTTCTTTTATTGGCCGCTCTAGTCAACTCTTGTCAGTTCCTCGCAAACTATGATGATTAGTGTTCGGGTTTAGATATATAGGACATTTCCCCTCAACTAAGCATTAGCATTTCTCACATGGGTGAACACATCACATATTTCTCTCTCCAATTTTTACCAATATATAGACCTTTATTCACCTCAAACATACATAAAAGATGAAGCATTTTATGAGCCCATTTGAAAAAAACTAAATGTTTTATAGATCATTTTACCACTTAGATTCTTTCATAAATAATAACAACTAATAAATGTATGTATTTTGTAGAATTTCCTTGTGTCCTTGTCAAACTATGACACCCATGTCCGTGTCTGCAAATCATAGGTTCATATATCTATTGTAAGTTCTTTTAGTTAAAGAAGCATGCATGCATCCTCTTTTTAACCAAAAATGCTGCGTATTGATTAATTGGGATGCTGTACAACAGATGATTCCTTATTAACGGATAGCATTGGTTTTAAGTCTTGAGTTCGTTCTTGAAGGTTGGGATAGAATCAATACTTAAATTATTATGAGATAAGATACTTAAGCATATAAGCCAGCCAGTGCGGCGTGGGGTATTACTCACTGTGAAGATTATGATATGCATGTGCCTAGTTTATATATCTGCCTATTGGTCTTTTTTCCTACTCAAAACTTCTTGTGGATGATTGGTATATTCTATTTGTTGCATGAAGGTTCTAAGTTGGTTTCATTCTTGCTTTTATTCCATGGTATATTGGTGTCTTCATCCTACTGTTTGTGTCCATAGACTACAGAGTGAAGCCAGGATTGATTGCATGTACATTTGCAGTAAGTATCTAACTCATCTGTACTTTAAAGTGTTCTTTCTTCCATTAAATTGTAGCAAAGTTAGCTGTGAGGAGAATTTATTTTATTTAAATCATGTTGCCCTAGGCTAGTTCTCTCGTGCCATTTGCATGGTTCTTTTCCATAAAACTATGTGGGTTGGTGATTTCATTACATCTGATTTTGTATTGTCTTCAAGACTAAGATCATTTTCTTTGATAGTTCATGATAAGCAGGAGCGATAAATTCAACTGTGCATAAATATCTGCTAGAGGGATGGATTGCTTATGATAACTTCTCTTAAGTTCCAATGGGAAACAAAGTCTCACCTGACGATCATGAATCTTCCACCAGATGCATTAGCTGTAAATGTTTTGTAGGAACCTTATTCTTGCATTCTATAAGTAGATGGCAGTGGCATACTGTTGGTTTCAATAAGAAAAACTCATGTATATCAAATGCAATGCTTCTTATTTTCTGAAATAAAGGTGAAAGTATTAGTGGGATTGAGACAAACTCAGGGATTGTTTATGCAATATAATTTTGTTTATTTATGAGAATGTAGTTAAAATTAAGGGGCTTTAGGTTTTTCTCAGAAGATTGTGCAATGTGTATGGTGTATTGGATTTTGACGAAGAAACGATGGAGAGCTAAATTATGAAGTCCCAGACAGCCTTTAAGCAAATTGAGTGGATGTATAATATTGAAGAAATGTATGTTGATGGATGCGATATAGAAATAATGGTAACTTTATCTTATCCATTGAAAATTGTTTGCAGAATATTGGGATTTATATTAAGATTCTTAATTTAGGAGAATCTGAAGGAAAAAAACTACATGCATCAAAACCCTGTTCTTTTAGTTCGTTCCTCTTGAAGGATGCAAAGCTATGAGTTCCTTGGAACCTTTAGCTTAACTAGAACATAACGAGGTGGCATGATTTTTTCCTGAGCAACATAATCTTTCTTCTACTAGAGATCAGACATCTTCATCTTGGGCTGAAGTTGCAACAATTTTGGGCCAACCAAAACATTGCCATACATGAAAAACTGACTTGTCTGCTTCTAAATTGCAATGAGGTCTGTTCAAGTCACCAGAAAGATGTAATATATGCTGAACTACTGTTTGCTTTACACCTTATCGAAGATGCCTGATTATATATCCTTATCTTAAAGTCTTTAATCTTCGTGCAGTCCATCTCAAGCCTCAATTTCCTATACATCTTAAATTATGAAACTTGATTTATAATCAGTACAAGATCACGCACTGGAAATTCAAATTCTCATCTCAAGTAAACCATGACATAAGATGAACACATTGGCCTTCCCACATAATTTTAAAAAAAATGGTTTTCAAATATAGTCTGCTGGGCACATTATACTTATATTGTCGCTTTCGACTAACTTTTGTTTGTTAGCATGAAACTTATGATCTGGACCAAATTTATTCCTTCAAAGTTTTACTGGAAAGCCGTTGTAGTTTTACTGGATGATATTGTTCATACTCTTATCTAATCCTATGTTTTCCCCTTGCAGGCCGCTCTTGTAACAACGCCTCTCATTGAGCCGTTTTTTGAAATTTTTAGATGACGAAGCTGAAGGCTACATGGATAAAACGAATTGCCAGGCTGGTTTGTATATGTGTCTGTTTTTTTTTTTTTTGTGTTTATCTTATTCTGGTTGTCTCTGTTATATTATTCTTGGAACATATCATATTCTATCACATATTGTTTTTGTTTATAAATGAAAATCTTAGCATGTTCTGTTCATTGTGTGTTTCTGGATAAATCTCCTAAGTGGGGTTCTCTGTGAATGTTTTCTATTGAAGAATGATATTGTTAATGTGTTTTCTGATTGTAAGGTTTAAAACTGCCAACAGCTTTTCTCTGTTGTGCATAACATATGCATATGTACGTGTTGTTTTTTTCATGAATTCTTATTTCATCAATTGTTTTTTCATGAATTCTTATTTCAGCAATATATGCTGCCTGTTTAGGCACGTTTGAAGGCATAATCCTTCTATCAGAATGTTTAAATTGTTCGCATGATACATATTAGAAAATGATACGGTTTCAATAGAGGTGAAGGGGAATGGACTACCCCATTTTTCTCAAGTGGGAGTAAGGGATAAGATGACTTCAATTTAGTTGGTGGTAGTCACTAGTTCATGGGAAGGGATGAACTCAATCCTCTTTATGGACAGATGCGCCAGTCCGACGAGTAGAGTGTATCAAATTAAGGCAAGTTAAAAGAGCACAGGGAGACCGAAGAAAACATGGATGGAGGTAATACGACAAGATATAGAGGCTAAAGGTCTTAGTGAAGACATATTGCTCGATAGGAATGAGTGGAGAAAGCTGATCCATGTGCCAGATCTGGCGTAATTCTCTTTTAGTTCATGTAGCCTTCCCCAAATACTGGGACAAATGGCTTAGTTGTTGTTGTTGTTACTTGATTTTCTTTAAGGATTCTTTACTATATTTTCTGTTGCTTGCTGCAATATCCGATGTTGTCTCCGATTGTGGTGGTTCTAGGAGATTAAAACGTATTATTGATGCAGTCATCTTGTCTTTAGTAAATCCTAGCTTTGGTTCAAACTCTGGCAAGTAAATCTTGTGAGTGAAGGCAATAAATTCTCGAATACAGATATGAATTTGATTTGCAATTCTTTTATAATCAATACAAGGCAAAACTTTGAAAGGAATGAAGAAAACCTGAACCTTATTATGATAGCCATACAAGCTCGCACGCACACATATCCACCATTCATTAGCATAGTTTAAAACTTAGCAGGACACCAGTCAGAAATGGGACACAGACAAGCTTCTGATCATAACCCTAAAGCCGATGTAGGATGATGTGAGCTCCATGTTGTGGCTGAAGAGTTGCTACAATATAAGGAGCATGAGCATACGAGGGTGAGAGCTCAAAAGAGAAGTTCTGTAGAATTGTAGCTAAAGCCATCTTTGCTTCAATCATGGCGAAATTCTGCCCCTAAACATATCCTTGGCCCCCATCCAAAAGGAAAAAATGCGTTTTGATCCCCTTTACATGCTTTCGAAATCCCTTTTGAGAACCTTTCTGGGTTGAACTCCTCTGCATCTTCGCCCCATATTTCTGGATCATGGTGTATGAATATTGTCGGCAGCAAGACATCGACCCCAGTGGGGAAAGAGAACTCCCCCAGCTTGGTTTCCTTGTAGGTGCGACGAACTGTAGAGATCACAGGTGGATATAATCTCAAAACTTCATTAAGTATCATGGTCACCTGCATTCAAGTTTATGTAGTTTAGTTGACTAGAAGAAAGGAGTAACAAGATTTAATTTTTAAGTTAGAACTATCTGTGCTTACAATTTTCAGCTGGTTTATGGATTCAATATCAGGTGCATTCTTCCCGCATGTCCTCAGAACTTCTTCTCGAGCTTTCTGCTGCCAGACTGGATGCATGGACAGAAGTACCAGTGTCCAGGTAAGCAGTGTCGATGTCGTTTCGTGTCCTGCAAAATAGAATAGCTTGCATTCGTCGATCACCTCCTCAATTGTGATTCTGTATTTGTGATCGTCCGCAGTGGTGCACTGCAGCAGCAGTCCTAGCAAATCGTTGCTCTCAGATCCTTCAGTTTCCATGGATTTTAACTTCCTATCTATCATTGCTCTCAAAATAGTCTGGATTTCGTTGTTCACCCTCATTCTTCTCTTGTTCTTTGGAGTAGGCAGGAATCTATAACAATGCAGCAACTAATTAGTGTGCTTCTGGAATTATAAGAAGGAATTTTCTGAAAGGTATAGCAATACAAGTAGTACTCACCTGTAACCTGGAATATAAGGAACCTGAGCAGCTTCGATGGCCAGCTCAATTTGCTCCTTTTGTAGTTCGAAAATCCTCTTCCCTTCTTCGTAGCTGCTTCCAATCGCTGTCCGAGAAATGACATCCCCTGTGAGATTCTGAAATTCGGGCCAAACATCCAGTTCAAAGGATCCTTCAGTACCAACCAACTGCAACTGAGCCCATCTTTTTATCAAATCAGTGCAGCTAGTCAGAAAGGCTGGCAGCATTCTCTGTAACAGAAACGTAGTGAACTGAGTTGCTGGTTCGAGGAGATATAAGTGCAGTAGTCAAAATATGTGTGAAAAATGACCTTCAATTTCTCGGTGTGGAAGGCTGGTGTGATGATCTTTCTCCTCTTAGCCCATTCCTCTCCTTCGAGGCTGGAAAGGCCTCTGGTTAGAAGCTGTATGAGGGGGTTCACCGGCGGGCTCTTGAACTTCCCTGACTTGTTGGAGAAAACCTCTTTCACCTTCTCCGGCTCCCACATCACCACCATCGGATTTGGCCCCACCCATAGGACACACATCTTGCCTGCACAAAACAGTTTTAACATCATGAATGCACATCAGTTTTTTTTACTGAAATTGACTCTCAGAACATACATACATACCGTATTTCTGCACCATTTGATACATGAACGGTACAACCCGTGGCACGATCCGATGACTGAGTTGATCCATCGGGCGCGACCATGCGTCCTTGAACCCTTGGAGCTCATCCTTCATGTCCCCGTAGAAGATCCTGTAAGGGTTGCCTCTGATGCCTTGCTGCCTCAGTTGCTTCTCCAGCCTCTTGGGCTTCCACCATAGAGAGTAACAGGCTTTCGCCGGCGAAGTAGAAGAAGAACACAGAGAGTGAACAGGCTATTGATAAAGAGAGGGGAAGTGGTGTTTCCATCTTTTTTTTCTTATTCACTTTCAGCAGTGAATCTGCCCCTTATATAGTTTGCAGACTTGTTCCCCAAGGCTAAAAATGGGTACTCGGGCTGCTCTTGGCTGCTTCAGGGGCAGTCTTTTTTTGCCTTGGGGATCAAAGTTTCCATGTCCTTTGCCATGGAAACTTCTTACTTTGGGCTTTTTGTGCACATTTCGCATGCCAGTTTTATTTTTGCGTGCCGAGAGGAAATTGAAGTCTCGTGCATGTTTGTGCTTGAAGAGGTCATTAGATTTGAAGTTGCCAATATGTTTTACGACTTTTCTCTGTTTTATTTCTTTCTTCTTTTTCTGGATAAATCCATAGCTCAGAATAAAATGCATGTGAAAGTCAAAGTATTTGAATAAACGTTGGAAAGTTGGCTGCATGATCTCTTAGACCCTTGGTCTTGCTCATGATGTTGTGAGCTCTTCAAATTAGGCTCATACAAGCACTGCGCCGTGTGCAATTTGGTCACCAAAAGATGAAGAAGACTCTTCTGTTATATTGAAATTGTCTTTGTGGTTGTCTTAAGCATCTGGTGGGCTTTGTATCTGGTCGTGGTTGTGATTTAGGAAGTGACCTGCCCACTGTTAAAATTGTCGGGAGAGTGTATCCAAACTCTCTTATTTATTTGTCTTGGTCGGTTTTATATCTATTTTTTTTTGATAAACGGTGAGCGATATATCCCCTGGCATTCTATTAATAAGTTTTAATGAAACAAATCCGAGTACAAAAGGTCCACTAGCAACACCATCTAAATACAAAAACAAGGTATGCGCATGCGCAGGAGGGAAGATAATAAAGAAAGGAAGATAAATAAACAAAAGAAAAAGAAACCCTAATACAAAAAAGAAGTTGACCTTTAAACCAGTACCCGGTTTTATGGTCAACCTACACAGCAAAAGCCAGGGGTCCATCATGAGACCCCAACATCAAATCTCCTCGTCGGTACTGTCAATGATCCCCTGAGCCCCATCCTATGACGGACTGTTTGGCTCCTCCTCCGTGTTCAGATGCACCATAGTCCTAGCTGTCACGTCTTTGGTTCTGCCTGCAAGTAGATGAACCCAATAACAAATATAACAGTAACATTCACAGAAGGTGTGTTCAGATGATCTGATCGAGCAACCAAAAAATAATAATTAGGAATTTATATTACCTCTACTACCATTTTGGCAGAGAACAGTCCAATTCCCAAATCACAAACATAAATAGATATAAAAAAAATTTAAATCTATTTATGTTTGTGGTTTGAGAATTGGACGGTTCTCTGTCAAAATGATAGCAGAGAGGATATAAATTCCTAATTATTTTTTTTGGTTAGGATAACATGTTTTCTCCTTTTTGCGAGATAGAAGAAGAAAGATGAGATATGAAGAGAGAGAGATTATTGAGTGTCTTTTGTAATTATAGTAGAAATTGTTCATATATTCTCCTTAGTTGATCCATAGTATTGCAAAGATCGAGCGATCAAGTGATTCCTCCAGCATGTGACATTGTGATGTCTCTCTCCATCTCACACCTGTCAAATATTAGGTAAAAAACTTTGTATATTTATGCCCCCAAAAAAAAATCCTAAAACCTTTTCAATTAGCCCCTAAAATGCTCTCAAAGTAGAATTGATGGAAAACAAAAAAAAGAATATAGGGAGTATCAGTGAGGGTAATTTAGTCATTTTGGGAGTTATTTGAATGAATTCAAAAAATTTTGGGGATTACAGTATCAAAATACAAAGATTTTCGATTGGGGTGTTCATCAACCCTATCCCGCCGCATTCACGCGAAAATTCTAGGTTTTAAAGCCCTAAGATAAGGCGGGTTTTTAAAAGAATACAGGAAGTATTAGTGAGTTATTTCAAAGAATTCAAACGTTTTTCAGGGTTTGTAATTTTTTTTTCAGGGTTTGTCAGCGTTAGAATGAAATCTAGCTGACATTTTTGCTTCTGATTTGCGTTAGGTGGTACCGACGCCGACAAACCCTAGGCAAATTTTAGGTAAAACAATTCTAGAATTCGAGAAAATTCTCAAATTTTATTAAATTTTCAAGGTGCCTACAAAGATTTTATATAGACTCTTCATGCATAAAATTCTAATACAACTCAAATTATTCTAGAGCACTCTTATAAATCAATTTCAAAGAAGACTCCTACTTTGACTCAAACTCTAACAAAAATGAAAGTAAAGAAAATAAAGTAATAAACTGAAATATAACAATACTTATAAACCTTAAAGTCTTAATAGAAAAAGAAAATTAATAAAAAAGCATAAAATTCGTTGCTAGTCAGCATAGTTTAAGATTTTTATAAAATTGATCCAAAATTTACAGAACACTCCTTGTAGAACTTGTAGAACTTCCGCTGTAACTTGAAAACATTAGAGTTTGTGCATATGCGCGCCATTTTCTCGTCCTAAGATGTGATGGAATGGTCTTTTTGTTCTCTTGATATTTTAAAAAGAAAAGTCTGATGCTTCAAGCTATTAAATTTAGGGTTAAATATGGAAACACGTTTGTACTATTGAGGGTGTTGCATCAAATACCCCTATGCTATGAAAACTTGCAAATTGATCCCCTAGGATATGAAACCGTTAGTTTTTCTGTCAAATAGGCATGTGCATGTCATGTGCACCCTAATTAATCAAAATAAATCCCCCATTTTACTTAATTTTAATAATTAATCACAATTTTCATAATTAATTGTAATTTTCATAATTAATCATAATTAACTAATCAATCCATCCTCTATCCTCTCTCGCCCTCTTACCCCATCGTCCTTCCCCTCCTCCCCCCTCCTCGTTGTGCTGTCGGATCAGACAGCGCGGGTCGACCTCCCACTCTGCTTCCTCCTCCTCACCACCAGATCTGGCGGTGACCCGGGGGGACCCCTCGCTCTTTCCTCTCGCCGCCAGATCCAGCAGCGAGAAGGAGGAAGCACAAAGGGGAGGCTGGGCCTCCCTTCCCCATCCTCCTCGTCGCCAGGGGGAGGGGAGAGGAGCCCCCTCGCTCCTGCTCCTCGCCGATGGATCCGGCGACGAGGAGGAGGAGGGATAAGGGGAGGGAGGAGGGGACGAGGGGACTGGTGGAGGGGAGAAGGCGTGGTGGAGAGGGGAGGAGGGGCATGTGACATGCACGTGCCCCATTACGGTAATTAAGAAAAAAATTATTTGCTTAATTAGCGGGCACGTGACATGCACGTGCCCCATTTGACAACAAAACTCATGGCGTCAGACCTGAGGGTAACGCGTAAGTTCTTATTGTACATGAGTGTTTGGTGTAACAACCGCCATCCTACATGTGTTTCTTATCAAATTTTTCGAGTCGTCGTACACCACTTATCAAAGCTATGGGTTAATTATTCGACAAACACGATATTTAGCTCCCAGTGAAGTTTTTTGTATTTATTAATGAAATATGGCAACATATTTGGTTTTGTCCCTTTATAATTGTTGAATTAGTTAAAAGTTATTAAATTATACACTAGTTAAACCCATAATCCGTCCATAACCACCCTCCTCACAAAGACACGATCGCGCAACGCTTCTAAACTATTGAGTGCATTAAGTATATAAGCCCCATAAACTAGGCGGGTTTTGTAGCCCAAAAAAGTGTCTCACAAAACAGGTTTGGGTGCGTAAATGACGTGAGATCTGCCCAACCGTGAACAACCCAAAATTTTTATCGGATTTTGTGTGTTACTTCAAAATGAACAAGACTTTTGGGAGTTATATAAGAAAACTCTTTAGTTTATTATATGTTTGCTGGTATTGTTCTCTTTAACCGCTATTGTAGTTGATAACACAACTAAAGTCGGTCATTATGATGTTGGGATGCAACTAAATTAGTGGGTGCAAACAGATATGAATATATTGATCCAACACGATTCCTATGAACGATTGGTTGCGAACATAGATATGAGTTTTTCTTACCGGACTATTTTTTCTTATTGAACTATATCTTTAACACTGTTTAAAAAGGCTTTTTTGAGGCTCACCTCAAGGCTCACGTTGGGACATTTTCAAAGCTGATCGCATCGAGACACAAAAGAAAAGTCATTTATCCTAAGAAGCATACAAATTATGACTGGAAACACAGCTTAAGCGTGCGCTTCGCACCCCATGAAGCGCTTCTCTATTGAAGCATACACTTTAGGTGAAAGAGTACAAGAAGAAAAAATGAATTTTAACTAAACTAAAAATAAAAAGGAGTAGACTTCATATGTGTTCTTATTTTTTCTACCTATTGGAAACACTATCATTGTTCACCGCTTTCACAGGTACGTGTTGCAAGTAATTATGCTTTCTTTCATTGTCACCAGTGATAATATACTTTGTTTATTTTTGGTAAATAATTAAACTATATTTTTCTGTTAGATTCAACTTATATTGCAGTGATTTTGAATTTTGAATTTGCAGTTTATTTTTGATTTTTCTGTCATTTTTATTTGTAGTTTTTTTGAGAAACCGTGAGGCAAAAGTCCCCCAACATTTCATTAATAAGATACTAATGAAACACTCTCAAATAAGAAGGGTACAAACATATAACATATAAAATTTGATCACTCAAAAGGAAAAAAGAAAAAAAAACAAAGGAAACGCCATTAGAGCCCCACACGCATCACGACAACTGTAAGTCCGATCTGATTGATCGTCCAGTTACTAGCTCCTCCACCACCGATCGTGATATTTTCCTACCACTGCAATTGCGATCGACCCCGCTTTCGCTTGGATCGATGAAATTCGAACTCCCACAACCGTTGACGTGGTGCAACCCCCTTTCGATCGGATTGCCGTCACGGTATTACCCTTTCGGCCGGACTATCTCATCGCGGTCCAAACCCCTTTCCACCAACCTCCTTTTGGTAGGCTAGGCAAGACTTTATTTTTCACTACCTTGGTCGCGGTCCGACCCAATTTTTGGCTGGATCGACGACGTCCGAGAGGTATTCATGGGTGCTCTGTCTCCACTAAGCTCATCGTCGGTCACAAGGCAGCGTACTGGTCCCCGGCCACACAATTTGATCCCCCTTTGTCGATTTCAGCCTTCTTTTGGCCGGACTCCACCAAGCTCGTGCTCAAAGGCCACAAAAGTCGTGTGCTTCACCGTGTTCCATCGGTGGCGGATCCAAGAGCTCCGCCATCACCACCGAGCTTGTCCTCGGCCACAAAGATCGGTCCCCATAAGCCAGATCTGTCCTTCCTTTGGTCAGCGCCCACTGAGCTCCACGGAGCTCGTCCACAAAGACCGCGGGCTCCCCCGAGCGCCATCAGAGGCGGCTCCATCTGGGCGGCAACAGACCAGAACACCAAGATGGCAAGATCACACTCGAAGACTCCCTCTTCCAAGCTCGGTTGGTAAACCCAGTCATGGTTATATCCATCATTTGCTGTCAAGTAGGCCCTCCATCTGTAACCTCTGCAAGCTGGCACAAATGCTCTAAATCCTCAGCCGTCACAGCCAATTCTTCATTCTTCATCAGCTGACCACTCATTTCAACAACATCCTCCTCCTTCGCACTACTTGAACTCGCGCAGGGCTTGAAAGAATCCAATCTCATAAGACTTTGACGGCCATCGGAATTCCCAACCTTGCCGACCACCCAATTCCGGGGCCCATCCTTGAAGGATATCACTTTCTATGTGTCTCATCTTATAGAATTTTCTAAAATTTCGCCAAAAAATTACCCCCAAAATTCGGAATTTAACCGGGTTCAGAACTCAAACCCCAACCATACGCACCGATTTCAATGAAACCTGAAGCAAGCTCTGAATCAGGGAGTTAGCGAGTTCGACAACTCGATCTAGTTGCGGATCACCCAGCATGCCCTTTCTGCACTCGAATCCAGGCCTGTCACCTCGCCGACCACGTCGACGAGATCGGCACGCCCACCCGACCACTAGCCCAACGAAGGCAGCAATCCACAGGGCGAAGCGAACACCGCGAGCTCCGACACCATGTCGCGGCTGCTTCAAAATCTCGATCAGGGCATCCAAAATCAGCGACCTGGAGAAAGACCGAGGTGACGAAAGACGGCATGAAGCTCGCCGTCATCGTGGGCTCTTGCGACGACAAACAGGTCCCTCTCGTCATCATCGCCGGATCTGAGGGGTACGGCCTGTCCGGCTCAGCAAAATTCAAACAAAAAAAGGTAATAAGATCGGTGGGGGCGGAGGGAGGAGAGGCTCTCCTCCTCCCCCATAACTGAGAAATTTTTTGCGTCGGTTTGATTTGCCTGGTGGAGGGGAGAGATTTGGCGAGTTCGGTTCATGAGTGTGTGTGTGGCTGACACACATGACCCGAATCCTCAGTTTGCCCGGACAAGGGGGGAGAGAGGAATGTGGTTATTTGGAATTAATGAATTGATAAGTAGAATTCATTAGTTAGTAGACACAAAAAATTAGTTAGCAGATATGTACGAATATTGACACACAAAGAATTGATTAAGACACACGTCAGATTAATACACACACGAAATTGATTAGGACACCCACCAATTTTATAAATATTCTCAAAATATCTCATATATCTCCTTCGTTGTTCTTCTTCCCCTATCATCTCCTTCATTGCGCGCTCCTTCGTCCCCCTCTTCCCCTTTCCTCCCGCTGCCCTTAGCCCTTTCTCCTCCCTCTACCTCCTTCCTCCTCGCCGCTAGGAGGAGGGAGGAGGTGGAGGGGGGAAGAGGAGCAAGAGAAGGAAAAAGTGAGGAAGAAGAAAGGGCATTTTGGACTTTTTGATTTGGGGTAAAAGTGCCCAAAAAAATAATGGCACTCTTGTAATTAATTGGTGTGCTTTAATAAATTCTTTGTGTGCCCCAAAAAAATTATAAAAGTGCCATTATTTTTTTCCCACTTCACCCATGGTGAAATGTCCAAAAAATCTTCTTCTTCCTCCTTCCTTTCTTCCCTCCCTCCTCCTGCTCCCTCGTCATCTTCTCCGACAACCTACCCCCTCCCTTGCCCTCCCCTCGACCTTTCCAGCGTCCCCCTCCCCCCTCCGGCGTCCTCTCCTCCTCCCCCTCCCCTCCGCCTCCTCCCCGCGCCCCTTCCCTTCTCCCCCTAACAACTCCCCTCCCCAAGCTCTGTTCAATGTCGGGGGAGGCCGGTGGAGGGGGAGGGGGAGGGGGAGGGGGAAGGCGGGAGGGGCGCCGGGGGAAGCCGGTGGAGGGGGAGGGGCACGAGGCGAGGGGAAGGGAAGGCTGGGGGGAGTTCGACGGCGAGGGTGGTGGCCGGGGGTGTTTGCAGGTGAGGGGGTGGAGGAAAGAGGAAGGAGGAGAAGAAGAAAAGGACAAAATGATCATTTTTAATTTTTCAAGGGGGGTGGGCTTTTATCAAATTTGGGGGTGCCCATATCCATGGTGTGCCCTCCTCATTCTTGGGGGTGGCAATATCCATTACCTATCAGTGCCTTTAGTATACCCACCTTTTTTTTGCTAGCTATCCAAAATGCTCCTTTCTTCCTCCCCTTCCACTCTCATCGACCCCTCCCCCTCCCCCTGCACCTCCCCCATCCCGTTCTCTTTCCCTTCCCGCCCTCCTCCCCCTCCCCCCAGTTATGTCCGACCATGGCTGGCCGAATATGTTCTCGGCCAGCCATGGTTGGACATATCTAGGGGAGGGGGGGCGGGCGGGTGGGGGAGATCGCCGGAGGGGGGGAGAGAGGAAGAAGGAGAAGGATGGTTTCGTCATTTTACCCTAAAGATAGAATTATCCAAAAAAATTATTGCAAATTCTTGATTCAACTGATCACTTTCTTGGTTCCAAATAACCACACTGGGGAGGGGGGAGTGAGTAAGTGACCGAAATCTCCATTTTTATTTGTAATAGAATTCTCTTTTTGAGAACTAAGTATCACATTGTTTTTAAACATTAACTTTCTTTAATCTCTCTATTCACATGGTTTTGAGCAGACCATGTGGCTATAATAAGACCGTGTTTTTGGCTTTTCTCCATTTAATTTATTTTTTTCTAGTTGTATATTAAGTCATACTCATTCTTGATTAATGTCTTGTGTTGATGTAACACCCCGCTCCCGGAATACGTACTTAGTTGCGTATTCAGGTTTCTCGATCGTATTTTTCGATTTACTTCCTGTATTTATTTTGTATTATGAATTATTCATATGATCGTTTTTGCTTTGGATCTAGATTCGTGAACTCGGAGTCAGCCTTAGTCTGAACCAGGGACCCGATTTCAGGTTATTGCTCGATTTAGCTTTTCTGGTATTCAGAGTTGACCGATTTCAGTTTTGAATATCATTTTCTAATATTATAGATTTTATATGATTTTCTGGAATTTTCTTGAATTTATCGAAAACCCGGCCAATCCGGTGTATACCGAGATTGACGGTTGACCTTATGATTTTTATCTTGAAAATGAGATTGAATTTCTGAAAACCGATTTCACCAAAAATCATTTTATAATATTTATTATTTTTTAGAATTTTTGGGAAACTTTCCAAACTATTTCGTTTTTGGACTTTTTCCGGTGTTTTCAGTATTTTCCCAGATACCGAGGAGATTGCCCCATATATTCCACTTTTGTCTTTTCCCATTTTCTCTCTCCTCCCTCAAACGCGAGCTTCACCTACCTGGGATTCTGCATTAAATGCAGAGATCCTCTCCTCACCTCCCCATGCTTCATTTAATGCACCTCAGATCAACTCCCATCAAGTCATTATGACTTTTGTCCTCTTGTGAAACGCAGCTTGGCATCTTTCCTGGACGCAGCCTTGACTCCCGCGTTTGGCCCATTTTAGCCTAAACACAGCCAACCATTTTTCTTGAGACGCAGCCCATCTCCTTTAATGGAACGCAAGTTTCATTCTTTGGCTTCTCAAGTCAAACTTGCAATCATTACTTCCCTCATATATAAATACCCCCACTCCTTCTCTCTCTTTCATTTCTCTTCTTCTTCTTCCTTGTTTCCTGCAGCCACCAACAGAGAAGCCACCAAGAGACTCCTCCTCCTTCCTTTGGCCACCATCTCCTCCACCACTCCTTCACCAAACTCCACCATCATCTCCTCCTCCACATCCAACAACAACAACATCCCCATACCACCTTCTTCAACCTCTTCTCCACCAAGAAACACCAAGAACCCATCTCCACCACCAAACTTCTCCACCATCTCCACCTCCATATACACCACTTTAGCCACCACCAAGTATACCATCTTCACCTCCTCGGCGAGCTCTTTCATACTAGCCAACTCGTCGCTCCCCGTGGCACCGTTTGCAAAATCCCATTTTGACCAAGTGAACTAGACTTGCACCTTCAACCTCTCTCCATCACTTTGTGAAGACCGGCCTCTCCTTTGGATTGGGGCCGCTTCTTCTCCGGCGGCAAGACTTAGGGTCGGTACCCTCCTTTTGGATTGGGGCCGAACTTCCCTTCGTTGGACGCAGCAAGGAACCCTTAGGCGAGTGCTTTTCCTCGCCAAAGACTTGGTTAACTTGTATTTGCATATCAACAAACCATAACTCTCAAAGTTAGTTCTGCTCACTGTTTTGCAGTATTAGTCGACTTGACCAATTCATAAGTCGACTAACCCCCTTTGAAACGCAGTCCTATTTCTGAGAACGCAACTCTGTTAGTCGACTACATGTTTTCCCCCAGTCGACTAACCCTTTTCTGAAACGCGCCATTTCTTGAGACGCGCCATTTCTTGAGACGCGCCACTTTCTTGAGACGCGCCATTTCTTGAGACGCGCCACTTTCTTCTTGAAACGCGGCTCTCGGAGACGCTGAGACGCGCCACTTTCTTCTTGAAACGCGGCTCTCGGAGACGCGGCCATCCCTAGTCGACTACCCATAAATTCCCTAGTCGACTAACTTTCTTCTTGAAACGCAGCTCTCCCAAACGCAGCTTTTCTAGTCGACTTGTCCCTTTGCTATAGTCGACTAACTCCTCCTCTAAGTCGACTAACTTCTTTTCCTAGTCGACTAACTTTGGCTGACAGCTGTGGTTAATCTCTTTCTTGAATATGGACTTTATCCTCGGGACTTGTATTATATATTGTGTTATTGCCTGACTTGTCACTTGACGAATATCACCTCTTGTCATGCTATCTCTTAATACCAGGCATGATACCTATTATGATTAACTCTCTACTCTTGATTATCACCATACGGGAATGTAGTACTTGATCTCTTGTTATATACTCCAGTTATGCCTGTTATGATTCTTGTTGTGATTCCCGTTATGATTCCTGTTATGACAAGTTATGATCCTACTCATTCCCGTAACCTGATAATATTGTTAACAAGCCATAAAAAAGACAACTTGCACGGGGAATGGGAGGAAGTGATGGATGCCGGAATGATGCCTTGCTTATAGTAGTGGATTACCTGAACTGACGATTCGTGTTAGAGGGATTTAAGGCCCTCAGAAGATGCGTGTTAGGGGGATTTAAGGCCCTCAAGCTGGTCCCGGGTGTACGGGAACTACTATAAGAAGTGCTATCAGTTCTTCATCATCTTCCAGTAACAACCCTCGGCTTGCTTATATATGGATGTATGTGTGTTGGGATGTACACCAGGACACATACCTAGATATATGGGTCAGACGAGTAATAATAATGACTCCTGTTATGCCTGTCATGATTCTTGTTATGATGCCTGTTATGACTCCTGTTATGCCTGTCATGATTCTTGTTATGATTCCTGTTATGACTCCCGTTATGATGCCTGTTATGACTCCTGTTATGCCCGTTATGATTCCTGTTATGATTCCTGTTATGTACTCCTGTTATGCCTGTTATGTGTTCTTGTTATGACCACTTTGTAACTCGGGTTGTATGTGCTTGGATTACGATGATATGAGATAAAGGTATATAGATGAGGGTTTCCTTGTTTGGATTATTCCTTCGATGTACTAGTCTCATGGAGCCGTGACCTAAGCCTGTACAATCGGTTTTGCTCGTAATCGGGTTTTATATCGGATTTCCAGTTTTATGATTATTATGCTATACCTGTTCATACCTGCTCTCTACCTGTATTCTAACCCTACTGTTTTCTGTTCTTATCCGATCATATCATGAGTACTTCTTACTTGATATCATTTGTTATATACACACTTGTGCTTACCCTTGCTCGCCACTTGGCTTTTGTATCACACTCGCCTGGGGAGTTATCTTTAGATTTCTCTTTACTTAATTTTTTTTCTTTAGATTTCTCTTTTTCCAGTTTTTTAATTTCTTCTTCAATTGACATAAAGATGTCATATTTTTTCAGTTATGTAAGAGGGTGAAAAAGATAAATAGACAGGGGATAAGCAAAAGTCATGACTCCATAAGAAGAGTGAAAGAAGAAATAGGACTAGGATTTCTTTAGAACTGAGAAATATCGCATGGCTGAGATTTGAGTGACCCATTTATAGTTTAGTTTTGGACCATTAGATTGCATACTTCATTTCAGATTTAATTAAATAGGTATGAGTTTTTTTTTATCTATTGAGATTCTCTGTGAGCCGTTGATTTTTATTACTGGTTATAAATAATGTCTTTGACTTGAGAAAAGAATCGGGAGAAGGACAAGTGTCACAAGGTGATTGGACAAAACACCATACATTTATAAAAAAAATCTTAAAGTCAAATCTAATATAATATTACTAATATATATCAGTAATATAATGCTAGTGAGACCTGACTCACTGGTAAAAAGATAAGCACGACCGCGACCTTGTTAATAGGTTAGACCTTTACTTTGACTTGGCTTTGCTTGGGATAGGTTTGTCCTCTTGGTTCACATTTGGAGTCTGGACGGATATTGCCACCCCAACAATGATAAATGCCTTTCATGGATAAGGGCACCCCAAATTTGATAAAGGCCCCCTCAAAAAAATTAAAATGGCCAAAAAGCGTTTTTCTCCTCCCTTCCTCGCCGGCGACCCTCTGGCCTCCCCTGACCCACAAGTGATTCCCCCACCTCCCCCGACCTCGCCCGCGCGCCACCCCCACACCCCCCCCCCCCCAACCTCCCTCCGCCCCCTCCCCCTCCAGCGTTCCCTCCTCCCCACCCTCCCCTCCCCTCGCGCCCTTTGTTCGGCCAGACGACCGAACAGAGCTCCATCTGTTCGACCGAAATGCAGCCCAACAGAGAGGGCAGGGGCGAGGAGGGAGGGTGGGGTGAGAGACCGGGGGAGCGGGGGTGGGGAGGGGGAGGGGAGCGCTGAGGAGGCGGGAGAGGGAGAGGCGGAAGGGGAGTGGGATTGCCGGAGAAGGAGGAGGAAGGAGATGGAGGAAAGAAGGAGGCAAAAAAAAAAAAAAAAGAAAATATATTAGAATTTTTATCAAAGGTAAAATTGTCAAAAAAAAAAAAAAAAAAAAAAAAAAAAATAATGACATGCTTGCGAATATTTTAGGGCCTTTCTCATCTCTCGGTGGCAATATCTGTTCCCTTTGGATTCATTTCACAAATCAAAGGGCATTATGGTCATTCACAAAAACACTTGCCCTAATTTGAGAACTATATAAGAGAAGCGCCGCGCTTCACTTCTCTCCATTGCCCTTTGAGAGAGCCGGCCAGCTTCTCTTTTGTGCTGCTCGGTTCCGTTGCAGGCATAAAACAAAACCGAGGCCTCACTGGATCTTTTTCTCTCAAATCTAATCTCTATTAGTTTTGCTTGCTGGGATTAGCCTCACATTTTCATCCAATTTGTTTGTTTTTCCCCCTGCTTTTTTCTGTTTTTTTAATTGATTGAACGTATTGGCCGATCCAAAGGATCTTGTACTTTTTCCTTTTATGCAAGAATTCCATTTCACCCGGCCTATATTTAATTTTTATTTAAGTGGCCGCATCAAGGTTTTGGCATGCTTTTTCTGTCATGTTCCAATTCATGAAGTCTGCCAAATATTTTCTCTTTTAATGTTCATCTGATTAAATTTTGTTTTTTATGATTTTGAGAAAAATACATAGTCCCTCAATTTGATTTTAGTCTTAATTTTATTTTTGGATAATTTATACATTAAACTATTTAGATTTTTTTAACTTTTCTGAGGGGGAGATGTTACATACTATTTAAATTTTTTGAGCACTAGTCTTCTATTTATATTTTTTTTAACCCTGGGGGAGTTAACTTTTGAGTTGTAAATTATAGATGATAATTTTAAAAACTAAAATAATGATAGTTCACAGTTTAAGGGATCATGATAAAGAATTAATGGGTGGATGAGAAGTTGGGATTGGTGGGTAATTTAAATTTATTTTTTCAATATAGTAACATAGTTAAGATACGCTGATATTTAATTTTAACTTGAGCATTGTAATTAGAATGAGAGTTTGATTGGTGTTATGATTTGTTTTTTCCTTCTTTTTTCTATTTTTTGGTTTTTTTTTTTGCAGAGGTGAATGAGGATTTTCTTTAGGGCAATTTTCAAAAAGAAAATCTAATTTTAAAAATTGGTCCCTCTAAAAAGTATTTTCAAAAATTGACATCTTACACTCCAATGTCGGCGGCGGGACATTTCACCATATCAGCGTGGTGCCTGCGCTGGCGGAGGTTAGTTTTTTCTTCGTCGGGTTGACTCTAGGTGCTGGCGTGGACTTAGTATTTTTTACATAATTGCTAGGAATAATACTAGAGTTTCCCAATGGGGTATTACTACTTACTACTCACTCCATAATGGCGTGGACTTAGTATTCTTTTTTCTATTTTTTGGTTTTTTTTTGTAGAGGTGAATGAGGATTTTCTTTAGGGCAATTTTCAAAAAAAAAAAAAAATCTAATTTTAAAAATTGGTCCCTCTCCAAAGTATTTTCAAAAAATGACATGTGACATTCCAATGTTGGCAGCGGGGCATTTCACCTACCAGCATGGTGCCTGCGCTGGCAGGGATTAGTTTTTTCTTCATCGGTTGACTCTAGGTGCTGGCATGAACTTAGTATTTTTTTGCATTTCCAATGGGGTATTACTAGTTACTACTCACTCCATAATGTCTCTAGGCGCACAAACAAGTCTCTATTAAACTTAATAACTTGTTACTATTCAAATCTTATATTATGTAGCTCAAATATGCTAATTTTGTTAAGAATTAAATAAAAATCAATACACCTGCTCCCTCACATGCATATAATTTTTATTATGAAAAATGTTAAATATATCTAATCATATGATCAAATAATTTTATTTTAATTATGTTAGTGATTTAGCTTGAGCCCAGTGAAATAAATATAATTATGGATTTGAATCCTACTCATATGCAATTTCAGCAAGTAAAGATGCTATGTTCAAAGGACTTGAGCATCATGGAAGGGTTGTGCCTTGTTAAAGCTTTGTATCTGGCAACTGAATATTGGCGAGCTTTGGGCAAGGAAATCATCTTGAGTGCCTGTTGACTTCTCCACAATACATGTCTCTTGTTTTTTTTTATTTTTTAACTACTATAGGGAATTATGTGTTTTTTGGGGGGCAATCGTGAATTTGACATGTGAGCTGGTTTGGATACGAGATTTTCTAGTTGGGCTTGGTTTTATACTGTAATTTCTTTTTTGGTTTGTGGTGTGACAACTAGACTGCTATTCATATCGCTGAGTGTCATGCATTTCAACGACGTAAATATGTAGACAGGTTGCTACATTGGATGACATGTGACCATGGAATACAGAATTATTCAGACTCGATATGCGTATTAGATTGATCAACCAAAGTATTTACTCACAAAAGCTCTTGCAGATACATGTCTAGAGTTTATTAGTGAGAAGATGGGCATGCCCGGTGTATATGTGATCCAGCTTGAAAACAAGTGTTAGAGAGTAAATGTTATATCTATAGGGATCTATATGTTTGTACCACTTGAGCATTTATAATATTATAACTAACGAGAGCTAGTTAGTTCTTCAGTTTATCGAAACTCTTAACTTTGAGCACAAATAATAATCTCTTTGTGGTGGAGTTTTTTCAATACCATTGATGGAGTGGTTGATTTAGCATCACGGGGAACAACGTTCACGTAGAGATTCGCAAATAGAGAAAAAGTAAAAACACAAGATTTTTACATGAAAATTCAATTTGAAAAAAACCAAAAAAGAGAGAATTCATTCAAGACCTTACAATAAACTCAATAAAGCTATATTTTGTTTACAATCTCTGATTTCGGTACAATATGGCTTGAATTGACTTAACTTTTTTTGGACAAGATCTCAGTATATAAATACCTTGAGAGTCATAATTGGCAGTGCGGATTTTCATAACCACAGGATTTGTACGTTGGGATTTCATCGTAACTGCTTGAATTATGCTCTTGATTGTTGGGAGTGATTTCTATTATTTTTTGTAATCGTTTGCGCTGGAGTAGTAGCTGTTATAACGTTCAAAACGTAAGATGACCTGACTATATAACTGTCTCCATGAATTAAGGGAATTTTCTTGTTGAATTGAAGGAGAAGATCAACGAGGTCGGTTGCTGCGGTTGTCTTGCTCGGGGCGGAAGGAATCGATCTCGGGGTGGAGGTGTCATCAAAAAGAGGAGTGATCATGACAACAGCTGAGTGGTGCCTCAGAAAGATGCTCTGCTGGTAAGTCTTGTTGTCTGTTTCGACAGTCTTGATGAGATAGGACACGTGTCGCGATCTTAGTGTAAATCAAAATCCGTCCAATACACTCTCCAAGAAAAAGTCTCTGTCATACATTATATGATGCACTGATTCTTCCTGATGGGTCATGAGCCCATGTAGGTTACGTATTCGATACAATTCTTGCTGGATACTTGTTAAATACTTACATATAAATACAATTTTCGTTAGATATTTGTTGGATACACACTATATAAATTCAATATTTATCTCTTGTAAAACAACAATAAGAAGTGAAATGTATACTTTATAAGCTCCTCCAGAAATGATTTTAACCCACCACATGCTAATTCTATGCAATTTTTTACTTTAAACTTATATCAGAAGTCCTCCAGCACCGTTTGCTCTATGATTAAATTATAAAATATTAAAATTACATATAAAAATAATATTACTCAATTACCGTATCCAAAACATGTCTATGTCGGTGTTTTCTCAATTTTGACATATCCATGTATTCACATCATATCATATACAATATTCGTATTCATATCCGTGCAATCTTGATCATATACATAGGATTACAAGGTGAAGCATATTAACCGGGTAGAAAAATAAATCTTACAAGATGCTGGGGCAAGGATACATTTGTTGCTTTATTGATTTTCATCAAATCCAGGAAACTTTTGTATACCAAATTTTGGCTTTTTCTTGATCCTTGGATACACACAAAAATACATAAATAAAACACCAGCAACGGCTGTGAGTGGAGAGGATGGGGATCGCAAGAAGATTCCCATCCCCAATCCTCACTGCTACGACACCTTCCCTCACCGACCCCCACCACCGCCACGTGCTCCTCCTCTCCTCATTTACCCCTAACATCATAAACAGTATCGTCACCATCATTAACAACAAAGACAGCCCCTCCCTTATCATCCAATCTCAGGTCCTTGAAATCTTGATCCATTTTTATTTATCTTCTTTTTTGTTTTGTTTTTTGATTGATTGAATTGTGTTTTATCACATCAAGCGAAGTGAGATTTTTCCTTTGTCTTATATTTTGTCTGTTTATCTGTCCTCTCAAAAAGAGAGTCACGAAGAGTTGAGAGACTCTCGCCTCAACGAGCCATAATCTAGTTTATTGTATTGAATGTTGTGTTTTTGGTAGTTGGGCATTATCATAAACAACAGCCTCCTCCTCTCCTCATTTACCCCCCAACATCAACAACATTATCATCAACAACAAGCCTCCCCTATCATGCAATCCGAGATCCTCAAAATCTTGATCCATTTTCATTTCTTTTCTATTCTGGTTTGTTTTTTATTGATTGTATTGTGTTTTGTTTATTGTATTTAATGTTGTTTTTTGCAGGTGGGCATCAACAACAGCAGCAGCCTCCTCTCCTCATTTACCCCCAACATGAACAACAATATCATCAACAACAAAAACAACAGCCCCTCCCCTATCATGCAACCCCACGTTCTTGAAATCTTGTCATTTAATTTCTTTTTTTAATGGATTGTGTTTTGTTTATTGTATTGAATGTTGTTTGTTGCAGTTGGGCATCAACCTGTGCCCTACCCAGTGGTGGTGCAGCAGGACATTCATGTGACCGAGTCCAAGCTTCCATTCTGTGGCCTTGGCCTCGGATAGACACTGTAAGACCAGTCTTTCCTCTCCTTTTCTTGGACATTGCGCGCAATTCTACTGCCTAATTGTTTGTTATTTGGTTTACTCTACATTGGGCAAATGGTAAATTGAGTTCTCTATGGTATCAGGTTCGAGATTCAAATTGGGCCGTTTGTTTTTCGAGAATTGGGGAAATCCCCTTGCATTTCATTAATAGGATTTGAATGAAACATTAGAAAGTACATAGGTGCAAGTATCTCAGCATGTAGAAAATGAAATCTTGGGACAGAGAAACCTATACCAATAAAAATAGTTGCCAATATCATATGATACATGATAAATATCGACATAGGGGAGAGAAGGTGGTAAAGGGTATATTTACTTTTTTTTATCTTAGAAAACTGTGGAGTCCCAAACCCAATACTTGTTCTTGCAACACAGAGAATCTTGAAGGTTTCACCCGTGGTTTAAAATCTCAGTTTCCATATCAGCATCAACAATAACAAATGTTTTTTAGTATCACTATCATCAATATCAACAATCAATATCAACAATATCGATAATATCGAGCGACATTATAGGTTTAATAATGTATCGGGTACCCCCAAAACTCGCTAAAATACTAGCAACATATATCATAATCGTCCGACATTTCTAACTATGGTTTCATGTTGCTTTCCTAGTAAATATACTCAGGGATAAAGATAAAAACTATTGATGCCAACTGCGAAACTTTGCAAGAATTTTAGTTTGTTAATATAGTATTATCTACCAACAATAAGTAATTTATGTCAACACATTACTTCATTGTGGAGTTTTCTCTATGTAAACTAGTTCTTATAATATGATTCCACATCATTTGCCATCTTTTCATATGCATATTTCTTTCATTTCCCAATGGTGATGTGTTTTTTTATAACCTTCAGTTCTTGGTTAACTTTTGTTTCTCTCTTTTTATTTCTGATAATAATTAAACTATCTATTGGATTATGGAGCAACTTTTCTTGTAAATTTTTCTTTTCAGTTTGTTGAATGGTAGATCTTAGTTCACTCCCGACCAATTCACATGCGTATTGATAGCAACCCTTTCACGGGCAGATCTAGGCAAGTCAATGAAAACATATAATTTAGAGTTCACAACATTTCTTTTATTGGCTGCTCTAGTCAACTCTTGTCAGTTCCTCGCAAACTATGATGATTAGTGTTATGGTTTATGATATGTATGACATTTCCCCCAACTAAGCATTAGCATTTCTCACATGGGTGAACACATCAAATATTTCTCTCTCCAATATTTATCGATATGTAGACCTTTATTCACCTCAAACATACACAAAAGAAAGGGTGATAGGATTTTGTTTGAGAATGTAGTGGAGGTTAGGAGAAAGGATGATAGGATTTTACTAGTTAAACTTATTTTAGGTAGAGATTTTTAATATTTTAGTGTCTATGCACCACAAGTAGGACTTGATGAGTCTAATATGCGATAATTTGGGAGGATTTAGATGAGATAGTGCAAGACATACTCATTAGAGAAAAGCTTTTCATAGACGGTGATCTCAATGAACATGTAGGAACTAGTCATTATGAGTTTGATAGTGTACATGGAGGATTTGATTTTGAGGAAAGAAATGAACCAAACAACTCGATTCTAGATTTTGCTTTGTCTTATGATTTGATCTTAGCGAATACTTGATTTAGGAAGAGAGTCTCACTTGATCACTTTTAAAAGTGGATCAAGTGCGAGCCAAATAGATTTCTTTTTAACTAGAAAAGTAAATGGAGGTTGTTGTATGATTGTAAGGTAGTACCGGTTGAGAGTGTAGTAACCCAACATAGACTCTTAATTTTAGATATCCGGATTAGGAGATTTAGAAAGATTAAACTTAAGTTAAATCTTAAGATTAAGTGGTGCCCGTTAAAAGAAGGTAACCAAAGAGTTTTTGTAAATCGAGTAGTACATGAAGCAGATTTGAAAGCCCAATATGATCCCAATACAACTTGAAACAAAATTGCTAGTTGCATTAAAATAGTAGTTAAAGATGTACTTGGCGAGTTACAGGGTGGTGCTCCACCATATAAGGATACATCATGGTGAAATGAAGAGGTAAAAGCCGCCGTTAAGATCAAACGAAACTCTTACAGAGATTTGAAGAAAAATTGTGATGGAGTAAGTTTTGAGAGGTATAAGCTAGCCAAGAAGGAGGCTAAAAAAACTATTCAGAATACAAGAGCTAAAGTGTATAAAAAAGTGTATGAGAAGTTGGACACCAAAGAGGTTAAAAAGGATATATATAAAATTGCTCGAATAAGAGAGCGAAAGACTTGAGACTTATGTACTGTGAGGTGTCTCAAAGATAGAATCAGAAGGTTTTAGTTCAAGATGAAGAAATAAAGAAAATGAAGAGAGTATTTTGACAAATTGTTCAATGGTAGTTCTACTCAAGATTTGGATGATCATACCATTCAATGCCATGATATGAACCATAATTATATGCACAGAATTAGCGAATCTGAAGTTAAAGAGGCTTTAAAGAGGATGAAGTCAAGGAAAGCTATTGGCCCGGATGGAATTCCTATTGAGGTATGAAGATGCTTAGGAGAGATGGACGTGAGATGACTGAAAAATCTGTTTAATAAGATCTGGTTAACTAAAAAGATGCCAAATGAGTTGAGAAAGAGTACTCTAGCACCTCTCTTTAAGAACAAGAGTGATATCCAGAGTTGTTCAAACTATCGTGGAATAAAACTCATGTGTCACACCATGAAGCTTTGGGAAAGGGTAATTGAACAC